>CAJQUW010000274.1:0-225812 GCA_907163375.1 Prostheceraeus crozeri
CAAAACATTTTTCATCAAATTTTCCTGACCCCCCCCCCCGACAACAATCTTCTAACTTTGGTTCTAGTGGACGGATTTTGTCTTACAGCTACTCGTTTGAAAGAGGAGAAAAAACTGCTCGACAACATTTTTTGTTGCGAGTCAATCGGACCAGCCGTTCACAAGTTAGAGCGGTTACAAGATTTTAGGTCGGAGCTCGCTCACCTGAAAAAATCCTAAGTGTCAGAGTGACTTTGTATGGGTAAAATTTTGAAAATTTTCCAAAGTGTGGAATTTCGACCTGGGACCGTCACCAAAACATTTTTCATCAAATTTCACTGACCTCCCCCCCCTCTGGACAGCTTGCTTCGATTTTGGCTTCCAGTGGACGGATTTTGTCGTGCGATAGCTCGTTTGAATGCTAAGAGTGAGACAAATTCAGTGAAAGAATCGGCTTGTTCCTATCTGTCTTCGTTCAAAAGTTAGAGCGGTTACAAGATTTTAGGTCGGAGCTCGCTCACCTGAAAAAATCCTAAGTGTCAGAGTACTTGATGGTAAAAGTTTGAAAATTTTTCCAAAGTGGGAATTTCGACCTGGGACCGTCACCAAAACATTTTCATCAAATTTCGCTACGTCCCCCCCCCCCCCCCGCCCCTCGTTCACTAAATTTCCTTGAAACAAACTTTGGAAAAGTCCCCAAGGGCCAAATTCGGAAGTTGTTAAATTTTTTCAAAATTTTCCACCACACTGAGCTCCACACTTAGGAATTTTTTTCACTGTGGCATGTTTACATTGCACATGTGCTGACGGACCCACAACTTCCCGTGGTTCATATGAGAACTGGTTGAGGTGTCATATTGTAAAGAAATGATAGACATATCGATTTGCAACAAACCGCATGTCGCGACGATGAATACTTTCGGAGATAGAGCCATTTTAAGTTTTCTTACTCGAGCCATATATATAACCCCCGACCAACGCAAGTTTGATCACTTCATCGTAAGACGAGGTATACGCGACGGTCGTCGCTCTGAGCTCCCGATATCGGGTTGCAAAGGGACTCTATCGTTTTGAAGTAGGCAAGCTATCTTCTGCTACTTCAAAGTTTGTATGATAGAGTTTGATAGTGTCCTTTTACAAACTGATAAAATTTTTTAAAAGTAGTATGAGTAGTTTAAATGCGGGAATTTTTTAAAAATGCCTTAAGTTTTCCAGCACTTTTTTCAAAGTTTTAACATATAGACTAAGGTTTTCAAGTATCCTAGTTCAAATCTGCTATCAGATTTGAAAATTTAACTAAGTCTAAGGCAGCTTTGAGGGGTTAGATCCCAGCTTACTGATCCACGACCTTTGACTCAGCGTCCCTGTTACCACTTCGGGGCAGTGACAATGATGTCTTCCCACCAGCTGTTAAAGAGCGGTAGCGGAAGATTCCTCTCACTTCCTAGTGATCGTACAAGGCCTTCGGGCTGTCGACGGGATCGAGTGCCACTCACTACAAACTCTTTAGGAATATGACTGTACTACATGATTCCAAACTTATTACAAATTTCATTATCTTAACAGCTAACGGACTTAAAGCAGCATGGGCAACGACCAAAATCGCAAGTATCATTTCAAAATGTGTGTGTGCGGTCGTATAAATCGCAGTGCGGACGCCAAGGCTCACGTCAAGAAGGCGGGCACCAGGAGATGATGACTTGAATAGGGTTTGCGTGCGTGAAGTGTAGCGAGTGCTGAAGGGTGATGAGGGATGAGGGCGCGTTTCTACAGAGTGATGCTGATGTAGTGGTGGTTTAGTGACTGATTTGAGATTGCACACAGTGATTGTGGAAGAGAGGGAGGAATGTTGGCGAATGTTGCGACATGTTGTTGAGAGCATGTTGTTGAGAATGGTTGTTGAGGGAATGTGTTGGAATGATGAGTTGGCGAGAGCGGTTGCGTCGTGGAGGGTGAGAATTGCGCGCGGAATGAGAGTGCTTGCGAGTGATGTTGATGAGGAATGATGTGGTTTTAGATGGGAGCGTGTGAGGAAGCGTGTGAGGAAGTTGAGTATTCGTCATCGGAGGTGTCGACATTCGTCATCACGACCCGAAGAGCTCATCTTCCAAAAGTTGAAGAGTGGTGGGATTCGTGTGCAGTACCGGCGATGGAGTTGAAGGATGGAAGAGAAGAGATGGTTGCAGCAGGATGGCGCATGAGTTGTTAGTGAATAAGTTTGCGAGTTTGAAGAAAGTTGAAGGAGGAAGTTGTGAAGGAGTTGGATGAGATGAAAAAGAAAGGATTTGAAGTCGAAGGAGGGGAGGCAGGATGAAAAATTAGAATGAGGCGTGGTGGACTGATTGAGAATAAGAGCGGTGGAGAGTTGGAAGAGAAGAATGATGGTGTGGAAGAGGGCGAGTGGCGGAGAGAAGAATGAGAGATGCAGGAAGTCGAAGGTATGAGGAGATGATGAGGAGATGCAGTGTGTTGAGAGGAGGGAATGATGAGTTGGAGGGACTGTGGTCGGCGGGTGGTGATGAGAGGCAGGGTTGTGAGAAGTTGGAGGCGATGAGGTATGGAGTGGGACGTGTGATATGACGGATCGTTTGTCTTGAGTTTCAATCCTATTGGGACAATCATTTGGCGGCTGAAGTAGTTGGTGAGAATACCAATCTGAGAATGATTATTTGCTTAAGGGTCATTCAGAAAACGTGTTCTCCATGCGTGAGAAATGGCGGCATCTCCATTAATAGTTCGATTCGGGAAACGGCGGATTGAAAGGAGAAAATTGGTAAGTGAAAAGCAACTAAGATAGTATATTATTCTAATAATATATTATCATTGAGATCTTAGCGCTTTCCACCATCCATGACTACCGAGAAGCACCATCGGTCTTTTTAAGGCACCTAAGAGGTACTGAGGGCAAGACATGATAGAACCTCCACGCGGTTTGCCCTGGGCAGTCTTCGGACTGGCGAATACTATCATTAAGTTGAATCTGCTATCAGCCAACTTGAACGTTGCGTCGCGTTAGAGGGTATATAAACCACTGCCTCTCATTTCATTTCATTTCAATCATGCAGACGCCGAACAGTCAAGTCAGCTCTCCTCGCGGACCGCAGTTAAGGCCGCGAAATTTATTTGAGGAGTTCGTCAGGCTAGAGGAGCAAGACAGAGTTTTTAATAATCTTGCTCGGATTGGCAATCCGATGACAGCAACTGCTGTCAATCCAACGGAATGGCGCTACATTCCACTCTTTACTCACATGCCAGTTAGTGTGGAAGTCGACAGTGCTACCAAAGAGAGAGTCTTTGACTCTCTCAGCAGAATTGGTAGGCTGTAGGATGACGACTCCCGAGAACGAACCATCGGCTCTCTTAAGGGCCACCATGGGGCAAGACATGATAGAACCTCCTCGCGGTTTGCCCTGGGCAGTCTTCGGACTGGCGAATACTATCATTAAGTTGAATCTGCTATCAGTCAACTTGAACATTATGCAGTCGATTGCTATCCCTGAAGCATTCTGATTCGCTGTTGAGCAATTCATTGTTGAAAACCCTATATAAGCCAGAAGATTGTAGCGCTTCTCATTCAATTTGAAGTCACGATGGAAGCGACATCTGCCGACAACATTCCCGTCTTCACCGATGAAGACAACGCCATTCCCGAGTTCGTCATCCTCGACGAGTGGGATGAAAGGATGAGAAGAAGGGGAAGATCAAGAGGATCGTTTGGACGGATGAGGTGTGGACTCCAAATACCACCCGCATCCGAAAGGTGCCAGATGCACCAGTACGACCTCGGCGGTATAGGGTCTATGACAACCTAACCGTCATACCCATTGACTATTCCAACCAATAGTCAACTGAAATTCACTCCCGAGAACGAACCATCGGCTCTCTTAAGGGCCACCATGGGGCAAGACATGATAGAACCTCCTCGCGGTTTGCCCTGGGCAGTCTTCGGACTGGCGAATACTATCATTAGGTTGAATCTGTTATCAGTCAACTTGAACGTTGCAAATGAAGTTCGGTGTAATACTTCCTTTCGACGGGCGTTCCTGTAAAGGGCGGCGGTGAAACCCGTAGCTATGTATACCGCAAGGGACATTCGGCAATGGTCAATCTTGTTAAACCTCTCTGCGTCATGTTTGCAAGTGATTGCCTCTGTCTCAACGTAGTATGCATTCGCGCCAGGGCGACATTTAGCCAACTGTCGAAGGTTGCCTAAAACTTTCCATTGCATACGTTATGAGAACCATGAGTTCTACCTGTCTCTATCAATGAGACGAATTGATGAATGGAATGAAATGGGAGGACACTCACGCGCCACACGCAACATAACACACTTCTCTCTTCCGTAGTCTAACAAGCTCTTTACACATGGATCGCAGTCGATTGCTATCCCTGTATCAGAAGTGTAAGCTATCTTAATTTATTTGACACTATTTTATCTACCATCATCGTCCATATGAAATGTTTTAAGATTTACAAGTTAGACTAAGCGTGCTACTATTTCCAAATGAAAAAGTATACATGGTTAAATCATCCACTTAAGCCCATCCGTAGTCTAACAAGCTCTTTACACATGGATCGCAGTCGATTGCTATCCCTGTATCAGAAGTGTAAGCTATCTTAATTTATTTGACACTATTTTATCTACCATCATCGTCCATATGAAATGTTTTAAGATTTACAAACGGGTCCCGTAACTAAGGGACCCGTTACTAAGGGTCGGGCCCCTTTAGAGAATATATAAGAAGGAGTTTGAATGTAGATGACATTATACCGTTGAAGAAGACTACTCAGATACAATATGCCGTAGCCGGTGAAGTAACGATATCTACAACTCAGCAGTCAAACGCACAGCACTATTTTCTTCCCATTGCTTCGGATCGAGTACCTGCAATGGATGTATCGAGATATTCCCCTTTTCGCTGGGATTGATCCTATCAGATAAATATCATGTAGTGGTCAAGCGGCTGTGGTACAGACAGAGACTCACATATTTCCAACTACGATTGACACTTTTTATTTACTAAATCACCTGTATATCGTATACATTCAAGGACGAATGACCCACCGAGAAGCCACTATACATGAACGAGATGTGCCTATGTACGAAGGGAATGTAATTCTGGGGTACTTACTCCCCTACAAAATGAATGATACGTCTGCACCAGATGGTGATGTGGAAGGGATGGGCGTATGTGAATTGAACATCAATTCAAAGCCACTCATGACCCACCGTATAACCACAAACATTCCGTCTAATGTAACATGATTCGTGTCATTCCCAACGAGGTACAGAACATTGATAAGAAAGAGGTGATTATAATCCTTTAGATGAAATAAGTGGAAATTTGTATTTCAATGAACTTTTATGTAGATATTTAGAATAACTTTTATTGAATAAACAACTTCATACATGTGATCATTTTCCTTTGAGTTATACTAAAATGAAACGATGGTATTAAAGAAGATGATATGTATAAATAAGTTAAGTGAAAATAGATGGAATATAATCATCATGTTAGTTCCAGAGTTGAGGTTCCAGATGTGAGTACGTTATCCAATACGTCATTGAAAGGTAAATTTTGGCAATATCACCGTACCATTTCCATTATTTTCATGAGACACAAGATAATTTCAGAGACAAGAACTGTGTAGTGAATCACGACGCCGTAAGATAAATTGGAAAATGAAATAATTCCAACTATTTGACACATTCTATGTTGAAGTAACACCGACATATCAGCATCCAATTACAACAACGTGGAAAACCGAAAGAACTGTCTTTATTTTGAACTGATTACATTTCCAATGTATGAAGAGATTATTATATTCATGGAATCCTACAGAAACATTATTCGACGTCTCTCCAGTAAAAGCGTGAAGATGAGGAGGTTTTGCACGCTATGTATATAGTATATCAACATACGCCAAATGTATAAACACCGAAATTGACCACACGATTTCGTTGGATATTGAGAAGAAGTGTTTGTTCAGATTCTTCATACTGAAACATTGACTGACATTGAATGACGGTGACAAACGAGGGTATTTCAGGTCCCCTGAAGGGACCCATGAAGATCGGTCCTTGAGAATTTATAAGAAGTGGATAAATGAGTGTCACAATCATAATCATGTAGAAACAAGAAAGATTAGAGGTAAGCACGTGAGGTAGATGAAGACCATCAAAACAAATGATGAAAGATATAGAGGAGCCTATAAATCGAAGAATCCAGAGAAATCAAGAGTGTGAGACACATGCACTTTCTGAAAGCGACGATAGTGATCATCAACGACAATCAATTATTGAGAATTGATGGAAGGACCCGATAGAGACCCGATACCTTTTAAGAACCTGATACCTTTTTAGAGACCCGATCCACTAAAAACTGTATATAAAAACTTTTGAAATCATTTACTTCATATTTTGACTTAGCTATGAACATCCCGACGTAACGATATCCAACCATTACGGATTCGCATCCCAAGTTTAGTGCCAGAGAGCGACGAGAAACTGCCAACTGATCTTCCTCTGGATGGGATCGTGCCCGATTTGATGAATTGACTGATAAGACTTCCAGAGTTGGTGACGCCTACCCCGATGGACCAATCTTCCTCCAAGTTTTCACCAGACATTACACAGTTGGACAGATTTTTAAATTCACCATCGTCCATCGACAATTTTAGTGAAATGACGATGAAGAGTGTGACGACTACAAAAGAAAGGAGAATAATCCACCTAACTCGAGGCAGATCCCGTGGTCCCATTGGATTACGTATCTTATCCCACAATTCCGCATCGACATTTCATGGACGCATTCATCAGAATCAAATAAACGACGTGATGGATTTGTGATGAAGCTTTGTGCATGTCATTGATATGAACATGTTTCTCATATTTACTTTCTCATATTTACTTTCTCGGTGTGCTTCTTCAATAACTTACATGTAAGCCTTGATTCTTTTGAATGAAAGGTATGGATGTAAAGTTTAAGTAATCATATACATAGCAATTGTATGAATCATGCCATGTATAGACAAGACGAAAGACGTCAGATGAGGGGTATTCCTTTACCTCTAGCGGAATGCTTGGTAAACATTTTGCAGAACTATTACAAAGTGTTTCCACGACATATAGCAAGAAAACCATTAGACGTATTAAGCGAAAGCGCTAAGTAACAGTGAATGAATGTTATATGACAATGCCATATCGTACTAGACGAAGACGAAGACGAAAGACGACGTCAAGGGTGTCTTATCATTTCAATTTTACCACGTTCCTTAATAAAGTAATGAAAGTAATGACACATCGAGATCTAGTGCAGTCCTACATTCTGCATAGATTTGGTGACGAATAAATTTACTAGTTGCAATTTAGACTAAGCGTTCTATTATTTGTAAATGAAAGATATAGTTTCAATAGTTTACACGTTAAAAATAAAGTTTCAATAGTGTGTATGTTAAGAATAAAGTTCTATCTGTTTGTATGTTAGAAATAAAATGAAGTTTCATCAGTTTACAAGTTAAGAATAAAGTTTTATCTGTTTGTATGTTAAAAATAAAACAAAGTTTCAACCGTTAACAAGTTAAAAATAAAGTTTCAATAGTTTACAAGTTAAAACTAATGTTTCAATAGTGCGTATGTTAAGAATAAAGTTTTATCTGTTTGCATGTTAGAAATAAAATGAAGCTTCACCAGTTTACAAGTTAAGAATAAATTTTATCTGCTTGTATGTTAGAATTAAAACAAAGTTTCAACCGTTTACAGGTTAAAAATAAAGTTTCAATAGTTAACACGTTAAAAATAAAGTTTCAATAGTGTGTATGTTAAGAATAAAGTTCTATCTGTTTCTATGTTAGAAATAAAATGAAGGTTCATCAGTTTACAAGTTAAGAATAAAGTTTTATCTGTTTGTATGTTAGAAATAAAACAAAGTTTCAACCGTTAACAAGTTAAAAATAAAGTTTCAATAGTTTGCAAGTTAAAACTAATGTTTCAATAGTGCGTATGTTAAGAATAAAGTTTTATCTGTTTCTATGTTAGAAATAAAATGAAGTTTCGCCAGTTTACAAGTTAAGAATAAATTTTATCTGCTTGTATGTTAGAATTAAAACAAAGTTTCAACCGTTTACAATTAAAAATGAAGTTTCAATAGTTATATGTGCAAGAATAAAGTTCTATCTGTTTCTATGTTAGAAATAAAATGAAGGTTCATCAGTTTACAAGTTAAGAATAAGTTTTATCAGCTTGGATGTCCAAAATGAAATAAAGTTTACACCAGTTTTTACAAGTAAAAATGAAGTTCACTTGTTTGGTACGTTAGAAATAAGTTTCAATAGTGTGTATTTAAGAATAAAGTTTTTATCGTTTTATGTTAGAATTAAAAAACCTTTTCAACCGTAATACAATGTTAAAATAAAGTTTCAATAGTTAACACGTGAAAAATACAGCGGTTTCAATAGTGTGTATGTTAAGAATAAAGTTCGATCTGCTTCTACTGTTAGTAAATATAAATGAAGTTTCATCAAATTTACAAGTTAATAAAATTTGTATCTGTTTGTATTTTTACGACATAAAAATAAAGGTTTAGCTGTTATGTATGTTACAAATAAAATAAAGTTATTCACATAGTTGTGTATCTGTTAAGATTAAAGTTCTATCTGCTTCCTAGGTTTAGAATAAAATAAGTTTCATCATTTACAAGTTAATAATCAGAGTTTATCTTTGTATTTTTAGACAAAAAACAAAGTTTCAACCGTTAACAAGTTAAAAATAAAGTTCAGATTAATAAAATAAAGTTTCAATAGGTTGTGTATGATGGAAATAAAGTTTAAGCGCTTTGTTGCGTTTAAAAATTAAAAGTTTCAACATTGTGTTAACTTAAGAATAAAGTTCTATCTGTTTTATATGTTAGGAAATAAAATGAAGTATTCGCACATTTTACAAGTTAAGAATAAAATTTTATCTGCTTGTATGTTAGAATTAAAACAAAGTTTCAACAAAAAGCCGTTTACCGAGGTTAACAAATAAAGTTTGAGCTAGGACGAATAGTTAACCCACCTACCGTTAAAAATAAAGTTTCAATAGTGTGTATGTTAAGAATAAAGTTCTATCTGTTTGTATGTTAGAAATAAAATGAAGTTTCATCAGTTTACAAGTTAAGAATAAAGTTTTATCTGTTTGTATGTTAGACATAAAACAAAGTTTCAACCGTTAACAAGTTAAATTTAAAGTTTCAATAGTTTACAAGTTAAAACTAATGTTTATATAGTGCCGTATTTTAAGAATAAAGGTTTTTATCTGTTTCTCTATGTTAGAAATAAAATGAAGCTTCACCAGATTTTAACAAAACACGTTCAGAAGAATAAAGTTTTATATCCACAGCTTGAGTATGTTTTTTAGAAATAAAAATGAAGTTTCATCAAAACAACAATCATCAACAAATCATTCAACCAGTTTACAATTTTAAAAATAGAACCGATTTTCAATAGTGTGTAACCCGTTTAAGAAAATAAAGTTTCAAAAAAAAACCGTTGGTCTGTACCCCAAGTTGAAAAATAAAGTTCCTACTCTTCAGTGTCTACCGTTTAGAAATAAAATGAAGGTTTCATTATCTTACAAGTTAAGAATAAAGTACGATCGTAGGATTTATCTGATTTGCAAGTTAGACTCTCACAATAAAGACAAAGTTTCAAACTAGTTAACAAGTAAATGAAAATATCGTTTTACATAGCATAAACAGTTTACACAGATTAAAATAAATGTATTTAAAAAACAGTGTGTACGTTAGAAATAAAGTTTTAGCTGTTTATATGTTAGAAACAAAATAAAGTTTCAACAGTTTACAAGTTGAAAAATAAAGTTTCAACAGTGTGTACGTTAGAAATAAATGAAAGTAAAAACATCATCGTATGAGTATTCAAAGCATGTTTTGTAAATCAAATGTGTGTAGTCCTGACATGATAGAATCGCGTTAGAAATAAAGTTTCAGCCGTTTACAAGTTAAAAATAGAAATTCAACAGTGTGTACGTTAGAAATAAAGTTTTAGCTGTTTATATGTTAGAAACAAAATAAAGTTTCAACAGTTTACAAGTTGAAAAATAAAGTTTCAACAGTGTGTACGTTAGAAATAAATGAAAGTAAGAACTTCATCGTATGAAAATTCAATGCATGTTTTGTAAATCAATTGTGTGTAGTCCTGACATGATAGAATCAAGCGTGTCAAATGCGTTTGTCAAGCTTAATTCTATCATGTCAGGACTACACACAATTGATTTACAAAACATGCTTTGAATACTCATACGATGAAGTTCTTACTTTCATTTATTTCTAATGTACACACTGTTGAAACTTTATTTTCAACTTGTAAACTGTTGAAACTTTATTTTGTTTCTAACATATAAACAGCTAAAACTTTATTTCTAACGTACACACCGTTGAAACTTTATTTTAATCTGTAAACGGCTGACACTTTTATTTCTAACGCGATCTATCATGTCAGGACTACACACATTTGATTTACAAACATGCTTTGAATACTCATACGATGAAGTATTTTACTTTCATTTATTTCTAACGTACACACTGTTGAAACGTTATTTTTTCAACCTTGTAAACTGTGAAACTTTATTTTGTTTCTAACATATAAACTGCTAAAACTTTAATTTTCTAAGTACACACTGGTTAAACAGTTTATTTTAATCTGTAAAACTGTTTGGAACGATATTTTCCATTTACAACTAGTAGAATGCTGAGTCTAACTTCAAACTATAAAATCATACGATCGAACTACAAACAATAAAACTTAATTCTAGACTAGACACTGTTAAAACTTATTTTTCAACTTGTAAACGGTTTGAAACTTTATTTCTAACGGACACACTATGTGAAACTTTATTTTTAAATTGTAAACTGGTGAAACTTCATTTTATTTCGAACCTACAAGCTGATAAAACTTTATTCTTAACTTGTAAACTGGTGAAGCTTCATTTTATTTCTAACATAGAAACAGATTCAACTTTATCTTAACATACCACTAGTGAAACATTAGATTTTAACTTGGTAACCTATTGAAAACATTCTTTTAACTTGTACACGGTGGAAACTTTGTTTTAATGTCTAACATACAAACAATAAATCTTTATTCTTAACTTGTAAACTGATGCCCTTCATTTTATTTCTAACATAGAAACAGATAGAACTTATTCTATACATACACACTATTGAAACTTATATTTTTAACGTGTTTAACTATTGAAACTTTATTTTTAACCTGTAAACGGTTGGAAACTTTGTTTTAATTCTAACATACAAGCAATAAAATATTATTCTTAACTTGTAAACTGGCGAAACTTCATTTTTATTTCTAACATATAAACAGATAAACTTTATCTTAACGTACCGCAATGATTGAAACTTTATTTTAACGCACAAGCGCTTAAAACTATTATTTCCATCATACACACTATTGAAACTTTATTAATCTGAAACTTTATTTTTAACTTGTTAACGGTTGAAACTTTGTTTTATTTCTAACATACAAACAGATAACACTCTATTATTAACTTGTATAAACCTGATGAAACTTCAGTTTAATTCTAACATAGAAGCAGATAGAACTTTTAACGTACCATACACACATTGAAACTTTAATTTATTTTTAACATACAAACAGCAAAACTTAATTTATGTCTAACAACAAACAGATACAACTTTAATTATTAACTTGTAAACTGATGAAACTTCATTTATTTCAACATAGAAGCAGATAGAACATTATTCTTACATACACACTATTGACACTTTATTTTTAACGTGTTAACTATTGAAACTTTATTTTTACTGTATACGTTGAAACCGGATTTTCTTATTCTAACATACAAACAGATAAAACTTTATTCCATAACATACACACATTGAAACTTTATTTCCTAAGCGTCACACATTGAAAACTTCATTTTTAACTTGTAAACTGGTGAAACTTTATTTCATTTCTGGCATACAAGCAGATAAAACTTTATTCTTAACTTGTAAACTGGTGAACCTTCATTTTATTTCTAACATATAAACAGATAGAACTTTATTCTTAACATATACACTATTGAAACTTCATTTTTAACTTGTAAACGGTTGAAACTTTGTTTTAATTCTAACATACAAGCAGATAAAATTTATTCTTAACTTGTAAACTGGCGAAACTTCATTTTATTTCTAACATAGAAACAGATAAAACTTTATTCTTAACATACGCACTATTGAAACATTAGTTTTAACTTGCAAACTATTGAAACTTTATTTTTAACTTGTTAACGGTTGAAACTTTGTTTTATTTCTAACATACAAACAGATAAAACTTTATTCTTAACTTGTAAACTGATGAACCTTCATTTTATTTCTAACATAGAAACAGATAGAACTTTATTCTTAACATACACACTATTGAAACTTTATTTTTAACGTGTTAACTATTGAAACTTATTTTTAATCCTGTAAACGGTTGAAACTTTGTTTTAATTCTAACATACAAGCAGATAAAATTTATTCTTAACTTGTAAACTGGCGAACCTTCATTTATTCTAACATATAAACAGATAGAACTTTATTCTTAACTACACACTTTGAAACTTTATTTTAACGCCAAGCCTAACTTATTCCATCATACACTATTGAAACTTTATTTATCTGAAACTTTATTTTAACTGTTAACGTTGAAACTTTGTTTTATGTCTAACATACAAACAGATAAAACTCTAATTATTAACTTGTAAAAATGATGAAACTTCATTTTTATTTCTTTTTTAAATAGATAGCAGATAGATACTTTAATCTTAACATTACACACTTTTGAAACTGTATTTTATTTTTACATACAACAGCTAAAATTTGTTTTTATGTCTAAAACAATACAAACAGATACAACTTTATTCTTAACTTGTTAAACTGATGAACCTTCATTTTATTTCTAACATAGAAAACAGATTAAACTTATTCTTAACATACACACTATTGAAACTTATTTTTAACGTGTTAACTATTGAAACTTTATTTTTAATCAGTATACGGTTGAAACGGTTTTTTTAATGCACTCCATAACATACCAAACAATAAAACTTTATTCTTAACCATATACCACACTATTGAGAAACTATTATTTTCTAAACGTACACACTATGAAACTGTCGCATTTTTAACTTGTAAACTGGTGAAACTCATTTATTTCATTTCTGACATAACAAGCAATAAAACTTTATTCTTAACTTGTAAATGGGTGAACCTTCAGTTTTTATTTTTAACATATAACACTGAGTACGAAACTTTATTTTAACTTTGTATACACTATTGAAACTTCATTTTTAACTTTGTAAACGGTTGAAACTTTGTTTTAATTCATAACATATCAAGCAGATAAAAAATTTATTCTTAACTTGTAAACTGGCGATGATACTTGCATTTTTTTTCATAATCATAGAAACAGATAGAATGATTATTGGGGTGCTTTAACAATACACACTATGGAAGAAACATGTGAGTTTTTAAACTGTTGCATAACTATTTGAAACTTTATGATTTATTAACTTGTAAACGGGAATTGAAACTTTTGTTTGACATAATTCTAAATCATAGCAAACAGATTGGAAAGACTTGTATTCTGTAACTTGAGGTAAACTGGCGAAACCTGAGCATTTTATTTCTAACGCATACTAAACAGATAGAACTTTATTCTTGTAACATATGCTAACGTAGCTATTGAACTTGGTATTAGATTAAAACGGTTAATCTATTGTAAACTTCAATAGATTTTAACGCTGTAAACGTTGAAACTTTGTTTAATTCTAACATACGAAGCAATAAAATTTAGTTCGATGGTAACCTTGTAAACTGGCGAAACTATTCATTTTTATTTCTAAACATATAATACAGATAAAACTTTATTTCTTAACAAACCATACGTATTGATACATTAGTTTTAAAGACTTGTAAACTATTGAAAACTTTATTTTATACACATGGCTTGGTATCCGTTGAAACGTTGTTTTAAATTCTAACAATACAAGCAGATAAACCTTTTACTTTATTTTACCCCTTAACGTTGTAAACTGATGTAGCCTATCATTTTATTTCTAACATATAAACAGATTAGAACTTAAATTCTTAACAGTAGGGCGCACTATTGAAAAAAACATTTTATTTTAAACGTGGTAAACTATTGAAACTAGTAATCTTTCATTTTACTAATGAAAAGACGTCCTTATCCTTAATAGTGTGGCAAACGATAAATCGTATTCGTCACTAAAATCTTTGCAGCACGTATGTATGACCTGCAGCATTAGTTCTCGATGTTCATGATTACTTGCATTAGCTTTTATTAAGGACACTTGTAGAGAATGAAAGTAAAGACCTTCACCTCTGTAGCGGGCCGTTATCTTGTGGCGTCTGCCGTCTTCTCTAGTACGTTAGGGCAGTGTCAAATAACATTCCATTCACTGTTACATTAGGACGCTTTTCGCTTATACGTGATCTATGGCTTTTCCTTGCTATATTCGTGTAAACAACCCTTTGTACTATTTCAAGTTCCCTGCATAATGTTTACCAAGCATTTCCCGTCAGAGGAAAAGAATACCTCCACTCTCCGACGTCTTCGTCTTCGTCTATAATCAGGGACATGATTCAGAACAATTTCTCTATGTAACTGATTACGTAAAATTATCAGACATCCCATACCGCACTTCATTCAAAAGAATCAAGGCTTACGCATGTAAGTGATTATGTGAAGAAGCACACACTAATACGAGGTACATCATGAGAAATAAATCATGAAGAAAACACTGAGTTGCAATCCAATGACAGGCACAACCAACCTTCATCTCTACCAAATCCACCACACGGATCGTATATTGATCTGAATGAAATGCGTAGCCATAAAAGAGTCGATTGGGCGGCAATTGTGTATAAGACAATATACGGGAATCCCAAATGGGACCACCGGATTCCTGCCCTCGTGTTAGTGGTTTATTCTCCTTCTCCTTCCCTTTTTCTACGTCAGCCTGCCACGATGTGCTTCAATTGTATCCCGTATCTTTTCACTAGCAACACACCGTCCCGCGAAACTTAAGTATGGTGAAGTTAAAATCTTACCAACAACTGTTGTAAATGTCTGTGATAACTCGCTTGGAGGAATTGTCCCATCGGGGTACGCATCACCAACATCTGGTAGTTCCTTCAATGCATCATCTTCACTCAAGAACGGGGCCACGTCCCCGATCAGACGAAGATCATTGGCCAGCTTCCGTCGTCGCTCGACTG
Source organism: Prostheceraeus crozeri (assembly GCA_907163375.1). Lineage (NCBI taxonomy): Eukaryota > Metazoa > Platyhelminthes > Polycladida > Euryleptidae > Prostheceraeus > Prostheceraeus crozeri. The sequence continues at coordinate 15,279 of CAJQUW010000274.1, forward strand.
GCACGCTAACAATACACTGTCGGGTATGCGAATCCGTAAAGTTGATCATCGTTTACGTCGGCAGTTTCACGTAGCCTCAAGTCAAAATATGAATAAATGATTTCAAAAGTCTGTTATAATGACAGTTGTTAAGTGATCGGTCCTCTGCGCAAAGAGTATCATTCCTCTAGAAAAGGTATCGTGGTCCTCTAATCGTCCCTTCCACTAATCCTCTCTCCAATAATTTTCATTGCGTAGATGCGCTTGCACTATCGCGCTTTCAGCACAAAGTTCGCTTGTTGTCCTCACCTCTCTGAGAGCTTACATCTGAGATTTCTTTCGATTTAATAATAGGCCACTCCTCTGTATTCTTTCACTCATTTTGTTTGATATGAGTCTTTTATCTCATCTTACTGCGCTCACGCTGCCTTACTCTTACGCTTCTCTTTGTTTCTTTTCACCAAGATTCACTGGATTGATGACACTCGACATTCTTCATCTCCCACTTATAGTACTGTCACTCTTCAAAGGATCCCCGATCCCCTTCATGGGTCCGCCTTCAGGGAACCTGAAATCACCTATTCGTTTTGTCCACACCGGTTCGCGATTCAATGTCAGTCAATTGATCCAGTATAAGATTCGGTAACCCACAACCTTCTTCTCAATATCCAAACGAAATCGTCTGTCAATTTCTGTGTCCGTTTAATACAACTTTTCGAGTATTTGATCATGCCTCTTATACATACCCGTTGGCGCAAAACCAAACCTGCCACCGATCTTTCACGCTTTCTACCTGAGAACGTCGAATACATGTTTTCTTAGATTCACAAGGATATAACTACTTCATCCTTCAAACATGAATGTAATTCGAGCGAGTTCAAATTAGACATCTTCATCGGGTTCTATCCCACCGTTGTTTGGCTATTGATCTGATATGTCGGTGTTAAACTGTGCAACAATAGAATTGGTCAAAATATACGATTTGAATTATTTCATTTTTCCAAATTCTATCGTACGGCGTGATATCACAACACAGTTCTTCGTTCACTGAAATTATCTTGTCTCCATGAAATAGATGAATGTACGGGAATTCCAAAATTTACCTTGTACCAATGACGTATTGGATAACAGTCAACCTCACACTCTGGAAACACTACACGTCTCTCGGAACCGCGCTCTCATGAGATTTATATTCCCATCTTATTTGTCACTTAACATATTTATACCCATATCCATCTCTTCTAATACCATCCTATGCGATTAAGTATAAACTCAAAAGGAAAAGTGATCACAAGTAATGAAGTATGAGTTTATAGTCAATAAAAGTCATTCAATATATGACATAAAATTCATTGAAATTACAAATTCAGCCACGTTATTTCACTTAAGGACTTATAATCACGCTCTTCTGCTTCAATCAATTGTCACTGTACCATCCGTTTTGGGAATGACTCGTATCGCAATGCTTCAGACCTTATCAGGAGACGGGAATCGGTTGCGTCGTCATACGGTGGGTCCATATGATGGACACTTTGTGAATGATTTCTGAACTTCACACATTCCGCCCCCATCCACTCTTACCATTCATCTAACCTCCTGGTTGCACCGACGTACATCATTCTTGTAGGGAGTACCCCCAGAAATGTACAAATCCCCTTCCGTACACAATGGCACATCTGACGTCGATCTATGAAGAATAGGCTTTCTGTCTCCGTGGGTCATTCGTACTTTGCGCTGTATGCGACGATATACAGGTGATTTAGTAAAATAAAAAGTGGTCCCAATCGTAGTTGGAAAAAATGTGCGTCTCAGTCTGTACCTACAAGCCCGCTGAAACACCACACTATGAGAATCATTATCTGGAGGATGCAACATCCTCAGTCCCCAGCGAAAAGGGGAGATATCCTCGATACACCTTGCAGTACTCGATCACTCGAATGCAATGGAATAAAATAGATTGCATGACGATTGATGCTGAACGTTGATGGGCTTAAGACGTTGTAGATAATCGTTTGAACTCACCGGTCTTACTTGCCATAAATTGTATCTGCGGTATCTATCCTTCAACGTATAATTCATCAAACATTCAACTCGCTTCTATGCGATATTCTCTTAAAGAGGCCCAGACCATTTCGAGTAACTGGTCTCCGCGTTAGTTTACGTACTGGTACCCGTTTGTAGTAAATCTTATAACATTTCATATGGACGATGATGGTAGATGAAATAGTGTCAAATAAATTAAGATAGCTTACACTTCTGATACAGGGATAGCAATCGACTGCGATCCATGTGTAAAGAGCTTGTTAGACTACGGATGGGCTTAAGTGGATGATTTAACCATGTATACATTTTCATTTGGAAATAGTAGCACGCTTAGTCTAACTTGTAAATCTAAAAACATTTCATATGGACGATGATGGTAGATAAAATAGTGTCAAATAAATTAAGATAGCTTACACTTCTGATACAGGGATAGCAATCGACTGCGATCCATGTGTAAAGAGCTTGTTAGACTACGAAGAGAGAAGTGTGTTATGTTGCGTGTGGCGCGTGAGTGTCCTCCCATTTCATTCCATTCATCAATTCGTCTCATTGATAGAGACAGGTAGAACTCATGGTTCTCATAACGTATGCAATGGAAAGTTTTAGGCAACCTTCGACAGTTGGCTAAATGTCGCCCTGACGCGAATGCATGCTACGTTGAGACAGAGGCAATCACTTGCAAACATGACGCAGAGAGGTTTAACAAGATTGACCATTGCCGAATGTCCCTTGCGGTATACATAGCTACGGGTTTCACCGCCGCCCTTTACAGGAACGCCCGTCGAAAGGAAGTATTACACCGAACTTCATTTGCAACGTTCAAGTTGACTGATAGCAGATTCAACTTAATGATAGTATTCGCCAGTCCGAAGACTGCCCAGGGCAAACCGCGAGGAGGTTCTATCATGTCTTGCCCCATGGTGGCCCTTAAGAGAGCCGATGGTTCGTTCTCGGGAGTAACAAGATGACTATTGGCTTGAATAGTCAATAGGTATGACGGTTAGGTTCTCGTATACCCTATACCGCCTAAGCCGTGGTGGTGCATCTGGCACCTTTCGGATGCGGGTGGTATTTGGAGTCCACACCTCATCCGTCCAAACGATCCTCTTGATCTTCCCCTTCTTCTCATCCTCATCCCACTCGTCGAGGATGACGAACTCGGGAATACCGTTGTCTTCATCAGTGAAGACGGGAATATTGTCGGCAGATGTCGCTTCCATCGTGACTTCAAATTGAATGAGAAGCGCTACAATCTTCTGGCTTATATAGGGTTTTCAACAATGAATTGCTCAACAGCGAATCAGAATGCTTCAGGGATAGCAATCGACTGCATAATGTTCAAGTTGACTGATAGCAGATTCAACTTAATGATAGTATTCGCCAGTCCGAAGACTGCCCAGGGCAAACCGCGAGGAGGTTCTATCATGTCTTGCCCCATGGTGGCCCTTAAGAGAGCCGATGGTTCGTTCTCGGGAGTCGTCATCCTACAGCCTACCAATTCTGCTGAGAGAGTCAAAGACTCTCTCTTTGGTAGCACTGTCGACTTCCACACTAACTGGCATGTGAGTATAGAGTGGAATGTAGCGCCATTCCGTTGGATTGGCAGCAGTTGCTGTCATCGGATTGCCAATCCGAGCAAGATTGTTGTGGACTCTGTCTTGCTCCTCTAGCCTGACGAACTCCTCAAATAAATTTCGCGGCCTTAACTGCGGTCCGCGAGGAGAGTTGACTTGACTGTTCGGCGTCTGCATGATTGAAATGAAATGAAATGAGAGGCAGTGGTTTATATACCCCTCTAACGCGACGCAACGTTCAAGTTGACTGATAGCAGATTCAACTTAATGATAGTATTCGCCAGTCCGAAGACTGCCCAGGGCAAACCGCGTGGAGGTTCTATCATGTCTTGCCCCTAGGTGGCCCTTAAGAGAGCCGATGGTTCGTTCTCGGGAGTAAATTGATGGGGTGGTGAAGGCAGGCAAAGATCTGCAATGAAAATGATATGTATTAGAATAGGATATACTATCTTATTTACTTTTTCACTTACCAAGTTAGTCATCCTTAGGCAGTCTCGCGGGCTTCCTGATTGAAAATTTGTGGAGATGCCCGCGCATTCTTAGTGTAGCGTGGAGGCATTTCTTGTTCGGATGTCCATGATAGCATACAATGCTTTCGTCCAGCTTTGATTGACGAGGACTTCGCCGGCCAGATGGTTATCCCGAATAGGGATGTGGAACTCAAACAAACGATCCTCATTCACACGTTCCCACTCATCCCTCATGCGCTCCAACTTCTCACACGCCTGCCTCTCATCACCCCGCCGAGCCACAGTCCTCTCCAACTCAACATTCCTCGCTCTCAACACACTCATCTCCTTCATCATCTCCTCAAACTTCGCTTCTGCCTCTCCCATTCTCCTCTCCGCAGCACTCGCCCTCTTCTCACACTCATCATTCTTGTCTTCCAACACTCGCACATTCTCCTTCAACTCTTTCACAACACGCCTCATACGGATATTCTCATCAGCCACCTCCTTACATTTCACCTCCTTCATTTCAGCTCACTCAACTCACTCAACGTTCTCTCATTCACCTTCCTCAAACTTTCGTAGCGATCTACCAACAAAGCATGTGCCGCTTGCTGCGACACATGCTTCTTTTCCATGTCCTCATCCCACCGCGCCGACTGCTTCCGTACCCCACCACCCTTCACTATTGGGGAAGATGAGCTCTTCGGGGTCGCTAATAACAATCTTGGATACCTCCGATGACGAAGAGCTCAACTTCCTCACACACTTCCTCACTCGCTCCCTATCCAAATCCACATCATCCTCATCATTACTCTCAAACACTCTCTTCCGCCACTTGTCAGCCTTCAACGGCCACAGCTCTCTACCTGCATTCACCACAGCATTCTCCACAGCATTCCCACTAGCATTCTCCACCGCATTCCCACTAGCATTCTCAACAACATTCCCACTAGCATTCTCAACAACATTCTCAACAACATTCGCAACATTCGCCAACATTCGCTCCCTCTCTTCCACAATCAACTGCGTAAATCTCAAAACGGTCACCAACCATCCTACACAATCACCATGCCTCCGATAAAACTCGCCTCCTGCCCAACAACCAACAGCACCCTGCACTTCACACAGGCAATCCTATTCAGGATAACCATGTGGTCGGCCCCTGCCTTCCTTATGTGGTCCTGAGACCGTCTCGCTCGGCGATTGAACCGCATACGCACATTTTGATGTGAAATTTTTTGTTTTTGTCGTTACTGAGATTTCTCGTTAACTGTAAGATAATGAAATTAGTATAAGTTTTGAATCATGTAGTACAGTCATATTCCTAAAGCATTACACTTAGTCAGGAATGATAGATGTGAGTGTAGTGAGTGGCACTCGATCCCGTCGACAGCCCGAAGGCCTTGTACCGATCACTAGGGAAGTGAGAGATCTTCCCCGATACCCGCTCTTTACAGCTGAAGACATCATTGTCACTGCCCCGAAGTGGTAACAGGAACGCCGAGTCAAAGGTAGTGATCAGTAGCTGGGATCTAACCCCTCAAAGCTGCCTTAGACTTAGTTAAATTTCAAATCTGATAGCATATTTGAACTCAGGATACTTGAAAACCTTAGTCTATATGTTAAAACTTTGAAAAAAGTGAAAATTAAGAATTTTTAAAAAATTCCGCATTTTACTACTCATACTACTTTTAAAAAATTTTATCAGTAGTAAAGACACTATCAAACTCTATCATACAAACTTTGAAGTAGCAAGATAGCTTGCCTACTTCAAAAGATAGAGTCCTTTGCACCCGATATCGGGAGCTCAGAGCGACGACCGTCGCTTACCTCGTCTTTCGATGAAGTGATCAGACTTACGTTGTCGCGGGTTTATATATGCTCGGAAGAAAACTTAAAATGGCTCTATCTCCGAAAGTATTCATCGTAGCGACATGCGGTTTGTTGCAAACGATTTGTCTCATCATTCTTTACAATATGACACCTGAACCATTCTCATATGACCACGGGAAGTTGGTCCGCCAGCACATGTCCATGTAACATGCCACAAGTGAAAAAATTCCTAAGTGTGAGAGCTCCAGTGTGGTGAAAATTTTGAAAAATTTAAAACTTCCGAATTTCAACCTGGGACCTTAACCAAAACATTTTTCATCAAATTTCACTGACCTCCCCCCCCCCTCGTTGTGAGTAAATTTTGATGAAAAATGTTTTGGTGACGGTCCCAGGTCGAAATTCCACACTTTGGAAAATTTTCAAAATTTTACCCATACAAAGTCACTCTGACACTTAGGATTTTTTCAGGTGAGCGAGCTCCGACCTAAAATCTTGTAACCGCTCTAACTTTTGAACGAAGACAGATAGGAACAAGCCGATTCTTTCACTGAATTTGTCTCACTCTTAGCTTTCAAACGAGCTATTGCACGAGAAAATCCGTCCACTAGAAGCCAAGATAAAAGCTAGCTGTCCAGGGGGGGGGGAGGTCAGTGAAATTTGATGAAAAATGTTTTGGTGACGGTCCCAGGTCGAAATTCCACACTTTGGAAAATTTTCAAAATTTTACCATACAAAGTCACTCTGACACTTAGGATTTTTTCAGGTGAGCGAGCTCCGACCTAAAATCTTGTAACCGCTCTAACTTTTGAACGAAGACAGATAGGAACAAGCCGATTCTTTCACTGAATTTGTCTCACTCTTAGCTTTCAAACGAGCTATTGCACGAGAAAATCCGTCCACTAGAAGCCAAGATAGAAGCTAGCTGTCCAGGGGGGGGGAGGTCAGTGAAATTTGATGAAAAATGTTTTGGTGACGGTCCCAGGTCGAAATTCCACACTTTGGAAAATTTTCAAATTTTTACCCATACAAAGTCACTCTGACACTTAGGATTTTTTCAGGTGAGCGAGCTCCGACCTAAAATCTTGTAACCGCTCTAACTTTTGAACGAAGACAGATAGGAACAAGCCGATTCTTTCACTGAATTTGTCTCACTCTTAGCTTTCAAACGAGCTATTGCACGAGAAAATCCGTCCACTAGAAGCCAAGATAGAAGCTAGCTGTCCAGGGGGGGGGAGGTCAGTGAAATTTGATGAAAAATGTTTTGGTGACGGTCCCAGGTCGAAATTCCACACTTTGGAAAATTTTCAAATTTTTACCCATACAAAGTCACTCTGACACTTAGGATTTTTTCAGGTGAGCGAGCTCCGACCTAAAATCTTGTAACCGCTCTAACTTTTGAACGAAGACAGATAGGAACAAGCCGATTCTTTCACTGAATTTGTCTCACTCTTAGCTTTCAAACGAGCTATTGCACGAGAAAATCCGTCCACTAGAAGCCAAGATAGAAGCTAGCTGTCCAGGGGGGGGGGAGGTCAGTGAAATTTGATGAAAAATGTTTTGGTGACGGTCCCAGGTCGAAATTCCACACTTTGGAAAATTTTCAAAATTTTACCCATACAAAGTCACTCTGACACTTAGGATTTTTTCAGGTGAGCGAGCTCCGACCTAAAATCTTGTAACCGCTCTAACTTGTGAACGGCTGATCCGATTGACTCGCAACAAAAAATGTTGTCGAGCAGTTTTTTCTCCTCTTTCAAACGAGTAGCTGTAAGACAAAATCCGAGCACTAGAACCAAAGTTAGAAGATTGTTGTCGGGGGGGGGGGGGTCAGTGAAATTTGATGAAAAATGTTTTGGTGACGGTCCCAGGTCGAAATTCCACACTTTGGAAAATTTTCAAAATTTTACCCATACAAAGTCACTCTGACACTTAGGATTTTTTCAGGTGAGCGAGCTCCGACCTAAAATCTTGTAACCGCTCTAACTTTTGAACGAAGACAGATAGGAACAAGCCGATTCTTTCACTGAATTTGTCTCACTCTTAGCTTTCAAACGAGCTATCGCACGACAAAATCCGTCCACTGGAAGCAAGCTGTCCAGGGGGGGGGGACGTCAGCCGAAAATTTTTTCTCTCCGATTTCGCTGGAAACATCCTTCCTAACCCAAAATTTCACGTAGATTCCGAATCTGGCCTCCGTTTTCTCATCCGATGCTTCGTTTGGGCGCTACACACCAAAAACATCACACACTATAGCCTCAAGACTAATCCTGGCGGTCGCCCACGTCAACCTAGACGGTCGCCCACGTCAACCAGGCGGTCGGACCAACGCACCCGAGTCTCACACTCTGTCGTTGCAGAGGGGGGGGGACGTCAGCGAACATGTTGTGAACGTGGACCCACCCGGCCGGCACACCACGACAGACCACAACCTCTGTCGTTCCAGAGGGGGGGGGGACTCAGACACGAAGCACCACGGCGGCCGACCACGACACTCTGCCGTGTCAGAGGGGGGGGGGACGCAGCGATGGCCGCCATCTTGCGCGGTCCAGAAGTGGAGTTTTGCTTACTACTGATATAACACCAAATACAAGAGATGAAAAATTGAGTCACCTATTGAGAAAAGGGGCATCAGGCACAATTACTCAGCTGCAGGGGAGCGTTGGTGGCTCCTTCCATCAGATCTATCTTTTGCGTGCTTTAGTACGCTCTGCAAAGAGGCCTCTATTTCCTTCTCAGTCACATGAGATCTAGAAAGTTTGATACCGCACGATAAATTCGGGAATTCTTGAATGGAAATTTGTTGTTCCTGCCGTGAAATGAATACTTCTTCGAAATATCCGCAGCCAAAATCCTTCAAAATATTCGACGGCATAAATTGTTTAGTCCGCTGCCGCCGATCAGTGAGAACTGCTTTGCCTGAAAAATAAAGCTGCTTTTAAAATGGTGAAGCTTCTCCACGTACGTCAGTACATTTCCACTTCATTGTGGTGTACCTAAATCAAACAGAGCAAATAATTTCAAAACGATGTGAGTGGCTTTGTGATTCCAGTAAATCATTTGTGTCTGCAAAAGTCATTTAAATGATTCAGTTAATAATCAGGTCGTGGGTAGCACCGCTCTTTTAATGCCGACAATCATTGAGTGATACAAATGACAGTGACAGCTTCTGCCTTCATTTTGAATTGAAAATCTCACGTGTGCCTAATATTGAAAGTAGTCAACTAGTCATCCAGGTCAATATAAACCTTAATTATGCATTAAAGCAAGTCTACATAAAGTTCGACGTTGAAACACTGTTTAGACCAAAGGTCAATATAAACCTTAATTATGCATAAAAGCAAGTCTGCATCAAGTTCGATGTAGAAACACTGTTTAGACCGGCTCTATCTGCTGAGCCACAGGAATTACGACCAATTTCAATAACCAGACAGAAAGCAGTCACTGCCAAATTCTGAACGTTATAGCGAGCTAGTGAGTGAGCGAAATGCCATTTCGGTGCTCTGGCTCAGATTTGCGCGACTCATCTTTCTCTCTATTCATGCAACGAAATCGTTGAATGACAGTCGTAAGTCAAGGAATAAGTGGACCGGTCTCTTAAAAGAATTAGTCAATATCATGCGCTCCTGCAGGATAGGAATAAAAAACATCACTATAGGCTGTGAAGTTTATCAGATAGAATTGGAGGTCTGAAACAACTCATCCAATATTTTCGAAAATCACCCGGTAATTTCTTCAATTTCCTGGTGATAGAATATGTTATGAAGATTGATACGCACACGGAAATACATTCATTCTCTGGACTGTGATCAATTGCAGCGCTCGCATCTTGAAACAACTATCAGATTATTTGTTAGAAAATGTTAACATGCAAAAAGTTTAATACAGCTCTTCTATTTCTTCTGAGATCTATCTAATAGAATTGATGACATGGCCACAGAAGAAATTGTGACTAGACATGGCCAAAGGCGAGCGAACGGTTTACGGCTAGACGAGGCTTCAGATAGAAAATATCAGCTCAGCTAAAATTCTGGCCGTTGTAGCCGATAAGATATGTGAAACAAGAATTTTGAAGATTTCTGCCACGATTGAAAAATCCAATTAACTGTGCATAGCTCTCATTATTTATATCTGTTTAAATTTGCATTCTGAAGGCTACACATTCGCACATAAAACTTGAACAGATTCAAAACGATTAAACCTAATAGTGTGGCACTCTGTGTTAGTATATGGCCCTTTTATATTCGCAGTTCAAGGAATGGGATATTCACGAGCCTGGATGAAGTACTTCCGAAGATTAGACACTTTTTATAAACCGGCATAGACGCTTTAATTCCAATCGACTTAAGACAGGCTTTCTCGATCTGACGAAATCATTTGCTTCAAGCAACAATATCAATTAATCTATATTGACAAGCTATCGACTCATCAATTACACAGATATCCCTGAAAATTGCAAAATATTTTTTGTAAAACATTAAAATCTTCTTTCAAAGAGAAAGAAGTTCGAATGAGACTCATTAAGCTTACTAAAAATAATTAAGACTAATTTGCCGATGAAGTTGAGCACGTAAAGCACGCGAATTTAAGAAAATTCAGCTATAGCTTCGTCTATGTTCAGCTATACAGAGGTACGCCTATCGCGATGATGCATAAATGTAGTGGTAACATGTAAAAATGAGATAACTTAGTGAAATCTCTGTGGGAATGAGGTTGGTTAAATGAAATATTTTAAACGTTGCAGCTTACTCGAAAATGTTTACCCCTCATGTCTAATGTCCGTCTAATTCACGCCCGTCTAATGTCACGTTACCAGAATTGACTTTATCTCATTGCAGCGAACCATCAATTAGAGCCAACGCTGTGCAAAGTATCTTGCAGTCAAAGCTCGATAATTAAGAGTATAAATACCGGGTTTACTATCTCTTAATTATTGAAAGTCTGAATTCAAAAGCAACTTATATAAGCCGCCAAATATACAAAAAATGCCGCGGCCGTATGATCTTAATTGACCGAAGTCTTAATTGTCCGTGTCCGAATTAACGAGCTTCGACTGGATTTACTGTATTCATGCGAAGCGATTCGTTAACGATGTCATTCTGTCCGCACGATTCTATTTGAATGGTCGTGAAAAATTGGCTTGCTTTACCTATAGTCAAATATTTATAACCAGAGGAACACTTTTTACATCACATCTAATTCAAAAGTTATCTGTTGAAATATTTCAGTCAATTCAGTGCTTGGTATAATGTGTAGTGCGCAGGTAAACCGCTATTAATTACTTAATTTATCTATCATCACTTCATTCGACTTACCTGATACGAATTTCGTTTGATAAGTAATCCGTTCTATCAATATTTTCGGCTCAAGATATTCCTCGCATTTTCTATATTGTAATTTGGTTGATAATCCATTAATAAGATCAATCAATTTACATACGATGTCCACAGGTGTCAGTCAGGCAACTCCAAAAGTATACTTGTACATTGTAATGCAGCACAGTATGGTTACACATGGTTCACTCAACTTTTTAAGTAGCCACTGCTTTGAATTGTCTTAAATTGAAAAACGTAATTTACTTAAATTACAGGTGCTCTATATACAAGGTTGCAAGAGGTATCCAAGGAGACATGATAAAAGCTAAGGGTTAATAGGTTAATTAATTTAATAGGTCTGATTTACTTCACACTTCAATTACCAATACAATTGTCATAAAACGAGGAAGTATACTTACCCGATCAGCATCACGGCTTAAGGAATAATCTTTGAATCTGGGGCAATAACTGGTCGATAGACTTTCCACGTCGCTCTCTTTATCAGTGTCCGTTTCCATTGATTCAGTTTCAGGAAGATCTGTGGTTGATGACATGCTGGATAACAGAAATAGGACACGGTTTATCATTGTATACTGTAAACAATAAATAGGCGGCTTACCACTTATTAACGTTGACTTGCACTGCGTTATGGAACTCATCTATACTTGCTTTCCGTTTCCTTCCAAATTTTTGTCGCATAAATAACAATTTCTCATTTGGGGCCAAAGACGCCCCAAATTCTTTCAGGCGCCGTATGAGTCAGATTCTCCAAAACTTCTGTAATTCATAATTTGCATTCATGAGTGATCGATGCACGTATGAGAATTATCCATTTTTCCCAATGTGGGATCAGGACAATTTTTTAATTTTTCGTCAAGATAATCTAAGTTATGAATCCACCATACAAATTTAAGTCTGCAAGTATGACATAAGCACAGATTCATAATCCCCGTATTGACGTATCTAATTTTAGCATTGCACTTGAAACGTAGATCACTTGGTTATTAAAACTCAAAATGTAGGCGTGGACAGCAACTGATTGATCTGCATTTAGACATGAAGTCAGATATTTCTTTGTTTCAAGGGCCATTAATTCGAAAATTAAGTATACTTAAATGACTACGGATCAATCTTGTAAGCTTATTGTAATGCTTGTAAGCATTAGGCGGAAAATTCTCATAGATGGATGGATGTCTGAAATGAAGCTTACCTTTGCATCTTCATTATTATTGTCTGTTAAGACGGGATGTTCATCAGAGATTGCTTCGCAAATGAAGGATAACTGCGTTGAATCCAAATACCTATCGGGAATAAAAAGAAAAATTCGTTTATTTATATGAACTTTATATGAACCACTATCACAATTTAGCTCATCTTGAATATTCTGACTAAGCACAGCTTCCTTTTACGCAAATGCTGACAATTACTTTATTAACCTTATTCAAACTTTTTGCACATATGGCTTTTATCAAGTTAATTTCCGAAATACACAGTACACAGATTTTTTCCGATCGCGAGGTTTCGGCTAACAGCTTGATCATATAGAATGAAAGCAATGAAAAACACACGGGTCAGACAGGAGTCGTAATTTCAACGCGAAATTAACTTACTTCTTTCTAATTACTTTATTATACATGTATAACCGGATATGAGGAGACCTGCTGTCCTTAAAATAGCTAGGTCAATTTTTGGGGTACCCACACATTAATTAACATAAGGAAAATGGTAAGATGTTGAACGTGAGCTATTTGACTCACTTTTTGTTCGATGGATGAAGTCCGAAATGATTAAATAAATTAGTTTCCTTTACGGTTCTATGTCTGCAACCGTTTATGCCACATTCGAAGACCATTCAATTCAACAAATAAATTGGGAAATTATTTCAGGGAATTCAGGGGATTTCAGGGGGGACTACACTCGAAATGTACTAGTAAATAGTTTGATCATAACCATCATCGATTATCAAAAAAAATTTGTGGATGACATTGATACTGTACTAACGGATAGCCTATCGCAAATTTCAAAATTTTCATATATTATGCCTACTGCACACGCACACATTTTCTCTCATTTATTCTTCTTTGCCTACAGCAGGAGCGATAATTTTCAATGCTACTGACATCGTATTTACTCAATTATAACGTCAACAGGCTCTCGTCTAAGCATTTGCAAGCATATTTGCGTCATGCATTCAATGTCTGTAAAGTCTGGACATCTCATCACGTCTTTTGCACATTTACAAACATGTGTTAGCATATAATTATTGGTCAACATGACACATTCTTGTGATAATCTGGTCTTCGACATCGTGGACAACGTGCAGAGTAACTCATTTGACATCCGAATCATGTTAAGCAAGTCTGGGGAGGTCCTCCAAGAAAGTGCTTTTGCCTGAATTAGTGACCAGAACGGAATTTGCCATAAAAACGTGTCTCTTTCACTTAGCGAAATTGTGAAATGATAGAAATAGTGCACAATTCTTGTGATAATCTGGTCTTCGACATCGTGGACACCGTGCAGAGTAACTCATTTGACATCCGAATCATGTTAAGCAAGTCTGGGGAGGTCCTCCAAGAAAGTGCTTTTGCCTGAATTAGTGACCAGAACGGAATTTGCCATAAAAACGTGTCTCTTTCACTTAGCGAAATTGTGAAATGATAGAAATAGTGCACAATTCTTGTGATAATCTGGTCTTCGACATCGTGGACAACGTGCAGAGTAACTCATTTGTATCCTCCTATTTTTGTATCATGTCATTTAAGTTCTAACTCTTATTTCATAATACCGGGTAGCCCAAGTAGCTACAAGGGATCGAATTGTAAGATACCCTAATAGCCCTACTATAAGCACAGTAGAAAAATGTGTGGGAGACACGATAATTGCGAATGGTTTAGGGTTATTTGGGTAGTTTACATAATTCAAGTTAACCTGTATGCGGGATGTAATGGACTAAGCTGAAAGCCTTAGGTATCTTATAATTTTTTCCTCTTGTCGTAGGCTTTCTCATGTGATAGGCACAAATGCAGCATTTCAGTAGGCCTACATATTCAAAGTACGTTTTAATAACCTAAACAAGCTAGTAAATAATTTCTGTATAAATAGTAGCTCCAAGAACAAACCCGCTTTTTTACGAAGCATCTAGGCTTACATGTAGAGCGTATCAAGTTAGGTATACCTTCTAGAGAAAATACAGGTACCTAACTTCTCGTAGACTCGTTTACTGATTCGTCCAACTGATGTTGAGTGAGACATAAAGGTAGACATAATTACATATGTGATAGGCCCTGGGAAAGTTACATCCCTCGAGCATGGGTGGTACGTAGTTGATTCGCTGAGATTTGTCTATTCTTCCCTATGTGTAATAGGAAATGAATGCTAAGGAATACAGTTTTTAACTTCTTTTCGCCGTGCGTGAGTCGAATAAACCTTCAAGATAACTTTCTAATAACTCTCGTCTACCGAACTCGAGTTTTGATTTTGATGGACATGGCGAGCGACATGTCGAGGTCACGAGGTCTTCACTTTTCTCCGCCCTAAACATATTCTTACCTATACAATGCAATTTATAATATGAATAATACAGGTTATCAAAATGCGACTCTTACTGTTTCGAGTCTCAATTCAAAAATAATTATTAACCATAATTCTACATTCTAAAGGTACAACATAACATTCTCATAATTCAAGGGTATTCCGGGGTATTCAAAGAAATATGTTACATAAATAATTATCAATGGTTTAAATTTATGCGAAAGTTGAATATTATTTATGTCTTATTCACATACTATTTCACTCAATGGCTAATCACATAAAAAACGATGCGACAGACGTGTAGTTCATTTGAAAGAACAGGAGCGTAAGTTTTGCAGTTCTCACTCGTCGAAGACAGCAAATTCTAATTTCATTATCCATTGAAAGCAGTCGGCGTATTCTCATTGGTCTATCATCAAACTTAAGCCAATTAAAAAGGAGCGCTGACTCTTTCGTATGATTAAGTTTGTCACTTGTGTTGAATGTTTCATTCCATTTCTGATCTGAAGATCATTTCAAATGTCCCTTAATCCACAAATGATATCTAGATCCTTGATTTACGCTTCAAGCATAACTTTTCATTGCTCTAGAACTCAAAACCAAATATATATATATTCATTTTCTTCTCAGTGAAATCAATCACATGTACAGAAATGTTGAAGTTTTACAAGTTAAAATCAACGAATGATGATTGAGATGGAGCACGTGATTCTCAAATCAACGCTCTGCTTTTCCATATGCTAATGTTAATGAATGTGAATGAGAAATGAAGACATTGATGGGGTGGGTGATAGGAGAATAATTGATGAATCTTAATTGCTGAAGAAGTGGATGGATGGAGCACCCGCTGAATGTCACTCATTGTCAACTTGCTTACGTCATTAAGCTGACATTGAGATGTTACAACTGCATTGCAATGAATTCCAAAAGACTTTGAGTGATACAGTCATTTTAAGTCAGTAAGAGCCTCTCGAAATGTTATGCGTCTTATAATACGGGCGTAAAATAATAAGTCACCGCACCTACAGACAATCTGATTCATACATTCTAAGTCATTGATCTCTTTGAGCGCCCTCTACAATACTTTTCATAATTTGCATTTCATATGATTTTATTGCAATATATATAACTTTCAGAAACTGCAATTTTTCAGTTTATATATAAATCGTAATAGTTTTATATCATCAAATTATAAATTGCACTATTTCTGTATTATCGGATATATATTGCAATTTTTCCGCAATTTTGTCAACCAGTGTGGCCTACGGACCCTATGAAATATTGCAGACCATATTTCGGACCTTCACATATATTGTGAATACGGACCCTCTAAAGATTTCATGCAATATTGGATAAAATCAACTTTGCTTTTTTCTTTAAACTTTATTGTTATCAATTTTTCAGGTATGCAAGCATTAATCAGTAATAAATAACACACGTGACAGAATTTTTCTCAAAATAATTTCGGACCATCGTAATACGGACCCTTTCCTACCTGTAATACGGACCATTTTGCCTAACAGTGTAGAGACACGAATGAAACTTCCAGATTATTCTGCGCTATTTCTTTTTGTGAAATGAAGCGATGACCTCTATTTCACCCCTCGAGTTGAAATGTGATCTTCCGATTGCGCTGCGCTATCGAAGGCGCACGAGAAAGTTATCTGGTATCGGGCTGGACTGGACAAAGCGCTCTTCTATTAATAGAATTCTCTCTCTCCATTCTCTCCCTCACTGTATCACAGGCTTGAAGCGACCGAGATATTATGCAACACTCATTGAGGATTCTTCCATTCATTCACAATTTAATGAATGAACAATAATACAACTTGCAACCTTGATTGACCAAAAAATTGACAAGCGGTGAAATTCAGGCATAGTCAGAATCATGGTCAGAATGATATAAAGTTCACGGTCAAGTCAAGAATTTTGAGCAATTTTTTTCATTGTCATCGATGCGTCATGCAAATATATATGAAGCATTGCAACCAAAGATATTTGACGCAACATTTCACGATTGAATGCATCATCATCATGTAGCGAAAATCACTGAGAGAAATGAGAGCTAAGGTTTGCTTAGGAAAAACTTGCCTAGATGTGCCAGACAGCCGATCGATGACAGTTTCGGGCCAGTCCACTAACATTGGAGATACGTTTTTCTTAGAAATCACAACAAATTCGCTGCTCAATGTGTGTGACAACTCTGGCGTCGTTCTATTTCAAAAGTAGCTCGTGTGAATTTAAGGGCTGACTCACGACCACTCCCTGTCAAAAAAATAAACGTGAAAATTGGGGGGGCCCAAACCTCGACTTCAAGACATCACATTTCACGTCATTTTTCGATGAGAGCGGTCACAAATTGATATGATCATGCATTTTTACTTCCAAATAAGCCATTTTCGAAAAATTTGTTGGTCCCAATTTTTTCATGTGGCCCAAGACTTTTTGACGAGGGACCCACGACTCATTTTCTCGCGGGAAATGCATCGATCTAGTTTGATTAAATGCGTTCGAATTTCTGCATCAGAAGCATCTTTTTCCACAAGCATTCTACATTTGAGTCTTAATTAGAAACTCTGAAGCTGATTGCCGAAATTTTTTGCAATTTATCAGTTTTGCAAAGCCGGAATATTGCCTTTCTGACATCATGGAGGCTAGTTAAATGCTAAAACCAGACATATGATGAAGGTCGCCGTTGACACTCGAGGCAACTGCTGACAGCGGTCGCCGGGCAACGGTCGCCCACATACAGTCGAGGCGACCGCCACCAGGAGTCGCCGGGCGGCGGCGACTTCGGCGACGCCGAGGGCTGTCGCGGCGACCGCTGGGCGACTTTTGTGGTTGATAGGGTTAAAATGTCGTTAGTATAGGCCCACGCACAAAACTACTACATGTGTAATGTTAGAGCAATACAAGACAAAAAACGGGAAATAAGTTGATTAAAACGGTTTAATATAAAACGCATACATGACTCGTAAACTTGTAAAAAACAGACTGTCATTTTCAAATCTGACTATTAAAATGTCTTACTTTGTACATGTAGGCCTACATGTACTGGCTACATTTACATATGCGGTAATGTCAATGTTCATCCTCATCCATGTCTTCCACGTCAACATCATAGTGTCCACCGTTGCATCACCTTTCAGTTACTGATAGAAATGATGCGACACAGGAGGAATGTATGTCAGAAGACTGAGCCACGCAATTTTGACTGCTTGTAACACACTCATTGTTTTTGCAAGGAACTGTGGATAATCGTGTTCTAATGCCTCTTGTTGCAGGCTCAATCAAGGCTTCGTTGAATAGACCACTGAGTGAGACTTTCAGCAGCATCTTCCCGCGATGTTCATCATCGAAGCGGAAAACTTGAGCCTTGGAGATTTCCAGCTTCTGTCCATCGATAGTCCGCGTTGGCCGCTTTATTGGAAGCTTAGACATCTTCTTGAAGTCATTCACAGTCAGCATCTGTACTTTGAACTTGTTGATGGATGCGATAAGTACTGCCCACTTCTGAGGGCAGTACACGTGTTCTTTTCTTCGGCTTGCTTTTTCAATATGACCGAAGTCCCGATCACATGGCAAATGCGTGTGACCTGTCACAAGGAAGACGTGTGTAATGCTTCGGAACTTCTTTTCTTTCACCAGATTGTACCACAACGACATTATGGTCCAATTTTTGTTCTGTCCCTTGCAATTATTGCTGAACACGACAAGATCCTCCTTCAACTCGTTTGTCTGCAGATGCTGAAGCAAGATGATAGCGACTTCATCAGCCCCTTTCATAATCATCCTGTTCATTGTCTATTTGGATCCTGAGACGATTACACTTGCAACATGTGTCCGATTTGGGTAGCTTAAATCCAATATTGAAGTCACTGCAGAAGGTTCTGTGATAGAAGTCCTCTGAAACAGGGTCAATGTTCCTTTCTTCGCCAATGGAGGATCAGAGGATGCATCACTCGCTCAAGCGTAGGGTGAAACACGAGACAACGTTTTCGTTCATCATCTTCTGCTCACAGTAAATAAGGCCGCAGACTCTCAAGTGTAGTTGTGGCTTATCCCCTTATTCATGCCAAAGTGATGTGGCTTAACCCCTTATGCACTTTCTTGAAACCATTCAAGGAAAGTTCAGATCGCCCTATAAATCAGTGAAACGAAGCTTTATGATGCACTTAACCCTCGGGAGGTTTAAAATTCGCTATTCCATTTCGTGAAAATCTGGGTCCACGTGGACCCAGAAGATTTATTTTCACAATCAAGCACAATTAGTACAGAAAGTACGAGTCACAGAGTTCGAATGTTCATCACAACAGTGATTCCCACACCGAGCACAGGTTTTTCTCGTTTTCCGATCTTTCTTCCACCCGCAGAGTTGACATCTGTCTTTTTTTCGTGTTGCTCTCTCAACATCCACCTTTGCTTCGATGATTGGCCGTGGCACGTCTTTTGACTCCAAAAATGGCTTGACCAGCTCCTCTCCTAAGCATCGCAGAAATTGTCTTCTTTTGTGAGGCTTGTCTCTTCCCCAATGAGGATCAATTTCGCAATTCAACACATATGCATTTATCCCACACAAATCCAAGAGGTTGCAAAACACGATTGTGTGCCATCTTCGGCTGATGTATTTCACTGTATATGTCGCCACCATTTGGTCAGCTTTATCTACACCTCCTTTGGTCGCATTGTAGTCTTTTATCATTTCTGGAACCTTTCGGTCAGTCTGTTGATCAACAACCGGCTCTTGATGGAAGGTGCTCAAAAGAAGGACACAATCATTTTTCTTGCATTTGTAACTGAGGAGGCATGTTTGATCTTCGAGGTTGAATCGGAAATCTGAAGAGTAAACAGCACGGCTCTATAGATTCATCTGCGGAGGAACTTCTCGTCTGTTTTTCCTCAGAGTTCCTAACAAAGTCATGCCTTTTGAGCGGAGAGAGCGTGCGAGCTTCAAAGAAGTAAAGAAATTGTCAGTTGTTATGTGTCTTCCAGAATTTTCTAGAGAGCTGGTCAAATCCATGACAACACGTTCTCCAAGTCCGTGATGACTGGGATTGTCTTCTTTGCCTGTGTACATTTGTAGATTGTAACAAAAATAATTGTTGGCATCGCACAACAGCCAGAACTTAAGTCCATACGTTGATGGTTTGCTTGGCATATATTGCTTATATGCACAGCGACCTCTGAAAGGATATAGTTCCTCATCAACGGTAAGAAATGCACCAGGCACATACGATTTTTGACAGTTGTTCGTGAAACCATCCAAAAGAAGACGAACCGCTGCTAATTTGTCTCGCAGTTGTCGAGCAGCCCTTGTTTCAGGATTGTCAAAACGAAGCATGATACGTAACTCTTTGAATCTTGAATGGCTCATTGTTATTTTGAAGATGGGCCTTCCGTGTTCTTTCGACCACAGCTCTTCAGTACTCTCCATGTGAGAACGATACACGCCGCGTAGATATAACAGGCCAATGAAGGCTAACATTTCTTCCATCGAAGCGTCCGTCCATGCTGCACCTTTGATAGATCTCCCTCGCCGATTTGTCTCTTTTAGTATTGTCTCCATCATATCGTGATCAAACAAAATTTCCCAGCTATTTATATAGTATTTGGCGCGCGAATATGCCGCAGAGAGTAACTTGTAAGACCTGGTGCTGGTCTAAGCAGATTCTCTCTTCGCTCCCTGCCACGTCTCTGTTCTTGAGGTAGGAGAGAAGTCCATTGCTCTCCATCAGCGGATGAAATATTCACTTGATTGCCGATTGCTTGGTTAATGGATACGTCGTCATCAGAAGGTGAAATATTGTCACTTTCATCGATATCAGATGAACCAGATTCGGGAACGTCTTCCTGCGCGCCCCTCAATAATCTCAAAGCTTCAACTTTTGAGCTCCATTGTGAGCGTTCCGCCATCTTCGCTCGTAGCATAAAACAGCAGTGCGGTGTAATGACAGAACGGCCTGCCTGCGCGGTCTCATAGCCAAGCGCAGGCAGGGAGCATTGTTCACGCGTCACATCAAAATCGATTTCATTAGTTCGTCACAGTTGCACCTGCGTGCGACAATAGCGACGATAGCAAAAGCTTTGAAGCAAAGCGAAGTTTCAGCTGCGTTATCCCGTGTGTCTTTGTGTGCAGGGAAGGAGTGTGCGTGTGTCTGTGTGCAGCCAATAAGCACTACCGCTATTCCGATGCTTCATTATCTACTGTTTCGCATTGTATCAGGCGAGTTGAGGCGGCCCAATCGGCCTGGGCAGATCGACAAACTAATCGATGGAATCGTTTGCAAGTGCGCCTGTGATTTCAACGTCTCCAAAATCTGACCAGTTGTCAGCCTTTGAAGTGCATGGCGTTAAGGCTAAAAATAGAAAAAATGCTACACATCGTGAGCGCGTGACGATAGCTGCCTTCACGAATATGACGGTAGGATAAGGCTAAGATATAGCGTCGCTAAGGATACGGGAAATCCTTATCTGGTTTCACGAATACGGGCCTTTGTTATTTGGAATAGCAGTGACTGAATTTCTGCGCTATGACGACCGATGAAACGAATCAGTGTGACTGGGTCCAGCTGGACCCATAGATTTACTAAAAGGTTTGCGATGTATTGCAATTATTTAAACAACAGCTAATACATTTTCACTTGGCAGCTATAATTGACATATCGATACAGATAAAGTCCAGTGATATCAATAATAAATAATGAAAACTTAATAAATAACAGCAAGTGATCTGGAAAAATGGGTCCACGTGGACCCAGAAAACCCCCCGCGGGGGTTAATCATCACATGAAATATCTCCATTATCGAAAAAATGTGGCTTATCCCCTTTTACGCCCAAGCCCTTCAATTATTGTATTGAATTAAATTAATTACCGATTACATGCAGAGCTTTTGTCACAATCTTTAATGATAAAAATCTCTCACGTAAATGATAGATATTTATAACTTTATTTTCAATTTATTTACAGTATTGCTTACCACCTTGATGAATTTTCATAAACAACAGCTAATACATTTTCACTTGGCAGCTATAATTGACATATCGATACAGATAAAGTCCAGTGATATCAATAATAAATAATGAAAACTTAATAAATAACAGCAAGTGATCTGGAAAAATGGGTCCACGTGGACCCAGAAAACCCCCCGCGGGGGTTAATCATCACATGAAATATCTCCATTATCGAAAAAATGTGGCTTATCCCCTTTTACGCCCAAGCCCTTCAATTATTGTATTGAATTAAATTAATTACCGATTACATGCAGAGCTTTTGTCACAATCTTTAATGATAAAAATCTCTCACGTAAATGATAGATATTTATAACTTTATTTTCAATTTATTTACAGTATTGCTTACCACCTTGATGAATTTTCATAACATTTTTTCAACTCCTGATTGGAAATTTGGATTTATGAACTTTGGAATAAAGCTACTTATGAAATTGTCAGACGTCATTGAAGTGGATGAGATGGTTTTGGCTAGATATGGAATATTTGTAAATTCCTGTGATTTACACTTTTTCCCGGGACGAACACACCAGATGCTTTTGTTAAATATTTGGCAAATACTTGACAACATTTTACTAAACTTCTACTAAAATTTTATCAAATATTTATCTAACATAGCTGATGATTTGCCAATTTTTAGCAAATAGCAAATTATTTGGTAAAATTCTAACAAAATGTCTCAAATTTCTCTCTGATATTATCTCACACAACTCTTACGTGAATTCCCAACAAAAAACATACTAAAACTGTTCAGAAAATGTCGTGAATTTGCTATGAAACATTCCAAAAAATGTTATATGTTCAAATGACAATACATGAGAATATAATGATAATGTTATCTTAAAACATTTTTAGAATGTTTTCTAGACATGCCCCAATATTTTGCCACAACATATATCGTAGATGAACTATAGTTTTATCAATAAAATGTGAGCATCCTGCGAATCCACTTAATGAGTCAAGATGAAACTAAGTTTAACGATGTGTAAATATATTGCATTATAATTATAACATGTATAATTTACACATCATAAAACTTGTGGGTTTGATCTTGACGCATCAAGTGGGTTCGCAGACCGCTCACATTCTATTGATAAAATTACAGTTACCCTACGCCGTAGCAAAACATTGATGAAATTTACCGTTGATATTAATTGAATATATTGTTGATCGAAGTCATCCTGCTGCGAAATGCTCCAAGGATTAACAGCAGAAAAACTCAATGCTGCTAAAACCAAAACATTCGGAGGCAGTGACAAGAATAGCCTTACATATTTATACATTATAACTGTTGATTGAAGTCATCCTGCTACGAAATGCTCCAAGGATTAACAGCAGAAAAACTCAATGCTGCTAAAGCCAAAACATTCGGAGGCAGTGACAAGAATAGCCCTACATATTTATACATTATAACTGTTGATCGAAGTCATCCTGCTACGAAATGCTCCAAGGATTAACAGCAGAAAAACTCACTGCTGCTAAAACCAAAACATTCGGAGGCAGTGGCAAAGAATCACATAATTTAAAGACTCACCTCATCAGCAGCCCTATCAACCAGAGCGGTCGCCGCGACCGCCATGGTCAGTCGCCTTCGGAGTCGCCGGGGATTCCTATTTGTCCACCGCCCTGACTGCCTGGGGCGGTCGCCTTAAGAGCCGGGGCGCAGTCGCCCGGAGGTCTAACAGCGGTCGCCTAGCAGATGAGGTGCGGTCGCCTGTAGGTAGCTGCGGTCGCCGATTCTACCGATTTGCCCCTACCCTTCAGTTGAAATTTCCCATTGCGCTATTAATTAGTAAAACACTAGCTATCTCCCTAAGATGCAGGTGCTTGAGTATTGCTCCACTGAAAACCAATAAGCTTCCTAGCTATGAGGAGTAGTAGAAATAAAACGAAATTACACAGAATACGATATTTTGCAATACACCTGCACCGATTCAATGAAAATTTAATGTGCACACATGAAAATTGTATTTATAAGCACTGAAGATACAAAAGTACAACTTAGCGATCGAAAAATACAATTGTTCTATGGAGGTTACAAAATGTTCTATGAAAGGCATCGAAAGACATATGTAGTACAATCTAAATAACAGGAACTTTCTTAATAACATTGAAATTTGATGACTCCAAATTGTCAGAAAAAAGCATCGATTTTCCAGTTAAAATTTCAACAGAAACATGCGGGTTTGATGTTGTTAATAAAGTTCCTGCTATTTAGATTATATGCACAATAACAGCTACACAGATAACCAGGATATAACACCAAATACAAGAGATGAAAAATTGAGTCACCTATTGAGAAAAGGGGCATCAGGCACAATTACTCAGCTGCAGGGGAGCGTTGGTGGCTCCTTCCATCAGATCTATCTTTTGCGTGCTTTAGTACGCTCTGCAAAGAGGCCTCTATTTCCTTCTCAGTCACATGAGATCTAGAAAGTTTGATACCGCACGATAAATTCGGGAATTCTTGAATGGAAATTTGTTGTTCCTGCCGTGAAATGAATACTTCTTCGAAATATCCGCTGCCAAAATCCTTCAAAATATTCGACGGCATAAATTGTTTAGTCCGCTGCCGCCGATCAGTGAGAACTGCTTTGCCTGAAAAATAAAGCTGCTTTTAAAATGGTGAAGCTTCTCCACGTACGTCAGTACATTTCCACTTCATTGTGGTGTACCTAAATCAAACAGAGCAAATAATTTCAAAACGATGTGAGTGGCTTTGTGATTCCAGTAAATCATTTGTGTCTGCAAAAGTCATTTAAATGATTCAGTTAATAATCAGGTCGTGGGTAGCACCGCTCTTTTAATGCCGACAATCATTGAGTGATGCAAATGACAGTGACAGCTTCTGCCTTCATTTTGAATTGAAAATCTCACGTGTGCCTAATATTGAAAGTAGTCAACTAGTCATCCAGGTCAATATAAACCTTAATTATGCATTAAAGCAAGTCTACATAAAGTTCGACGTAGAAACACTGTTTAGACCCCAGGTCAATATAAACCTTAATTATGCATAAAAGCAAGTCTGCATCAAGTTCGATGTAGAAACACTGTTTAGACCGGCTCTATCTGCTGAGCCACAGGAATTACGACCAATTTCAATAACCAGACAGAAAGCAGTCACTGCCAAATTCTGAACGTTATAGCGCGCTAGTGAGTGAGCGAAATGCCATTTCGGTGCTCTGGCTCAGATTTGCGCGACTCATCTTTCTCTCTATTCATGCAACGAAACCGTTGAATGACAGTCGTAAGTCAAGGAATAAGTGGACCGGTCTCTTAAAAGAATTAGTCAATATCATGCGCTCCTGCAGGATAGGAATAAAAAACATCACTATAGGCTGTGAAGTTTATCAGTTTATCAGATAGAATTGGAGGTCTGAAACAACTCATCCAATATTTTCGAAAATCACCCGGTAATTTCTTCAATTTCCTGATGATAGAATATGTTATGAAGATTGATACGCAACCGGAAATACATTCATTCTCTGGACTGTGATCAATTGCAGCGCTCGCATCTTGAAACAACTATCAGATTATTTGTTAGAAAATGTTAACATGCAAAAAGTTTAATACAGCTCTTCTATTTCTTCTGAGATCTATCTAATAGAATTGATGACATGGCCACAGAAGAAATTGTGACTAGACATGGTCAAAGGCGAGCGAACGGTTTACGGCTAGACGAGGCTTCAGATAGAAAATATCAGCTCAGCTAAAATTCTGGCCGTTGTAGCCGATAAGATATGTGAAACAAGAATTTTGAAGATTTCTGCCACGATTGAAAAATCCAATTAACTGTGCATAGCTCTCATTATTTATCTGTTTAAATTTGCATTCTGAAGGCTACACATTCGCACATAAAACTTGAACAGATTTAAAACGATTAAACCTAATAGTGTGGCACTCTGTGTTAGTATATGGCCCTTTTATATTCGCAGTTCAAGGAATGGGATATTCACGAGCCTGGATGAAGTACTTCCGAAGATTAGACACTTTTTATAAACCGGCATAGACGCTTTAATTCCAATCGACTTAAGACAGGCTTTCTCGATCTGACGAAATCATTTGCTTCAAGCAACAATATCAATTAATCTATATTGACAAGCTATCGACTCATCAATTACACAGATATCCCTGAAAATTGCAAAATATTTTTTGTAAAACATTAAAATCTTCTTTCAAAGAGAAAGAAGTTCGAATGAGACTCATTAAGCTTACTAAAAATAATTAAGACTAATTTGCCGATGAAGTTGAGCACGTAAAGCACGCGAATTTAAGAAAATTCAGCAATAGCTTCGTCTATGTTCAGCTATACAGAGGTACACCTATCGCGATGATGCATAAATGTAGTGGTAACATGTAAAAATGAGATAACTTAGTGAAATCTCTGTGGGAATGAGGTTGGTTAAATGAAATATTTTAAACGTTGCAGCTTACTCGAAAATGTTTACCCCTCATGTCTAATGTCCGTCTAATTCACGCCCGTCTAATGTCACGTTACCAGAATTGACTTTATCTCATTGCAGCGAACCATCAATTAGAGCCAACGCTGTGCAAAGTATCTTGCAGTCAAAGCTCGATAATTAAGAGTATAAATACCAGGTTTACTATCTCTTAATTATTGAAAGTCTGAATTCAAAAGCAACTTATATAAGCTGCCAAATATACAAAAAGTGCCGCGGCCGTATGATCTTAATTGACCGAAGTCTTAATTGTCCGTGTCCGAATTAACGAGCTTCGACTGGATTTACTGTATTCATGCGAAGCGATTCGTTAACGATGTCATTCTGTCCGCACGATTCTATTTGAATGGTCGTGAAAAATTGGCTTGCTTTACCTATAGTCAAATATTTATAACCAGAGGAACACTTTTTACATCGCATCTAATTCAGAAGTTATCTGTTGAAATATTTCAGTCAATTCAGTGCTTGGTATAATGTGTAGTGCGCAGGTAAACCGCTATTAATTACTTAATTTATCTATCATCACTTCATTCGACTTACCTGATACGAATTTCGTTTGATAAGTAATCCGTTCTATCAATATTTTCGGCTCAAGATATTCCTCGCATTTTCTATATTGTAATTTGGTTGATAATCCATTAATAAGATCAATCAATTTACATACGAT
This sequence comes from Prostheceraeus crozeri, assembly GCA_907163375.1. Taxonomy (NCBI): domain Eukaryota; kingdom Metazoa; phylum Platyhelminthes; order Polycladida; family Euryleptidae; genus Prostheceraeus; species Prostheceraeus crozeri. The sequence goes on from CAJQUW010000274.1 coordinate 42,139, forward strand.
GTCCACAGGTGTCAGTCAGGCAACTCCAAAAGTATACTTGTACATTGTAATGCAGCACAGTATGGTTACACATGGTTCACTCAACATGCCACTGCTTTGAATTGTCTTAAATTGAAAAACGTAATTTACTTAAATTACAGGTGCTCTATATACAAGGTTGCAAGAGGTATCCAAGGAGACATGATAAAAGCTAAGGGTTAATAGGTTAATTAATTTAATAGGTCTGATTTACTTCACACTTCAATTACCAATACAATTGTCATAAAACGAGGAAGTATACTTACCCGATCAGCATCACGGCTTATGGAATAATCTTTGAATCTGGGGCAATAACTGGTCGATAGACTTTCCACGTCGCTCTCTTTATCAGTGTCCGTTTCCATTGATTCAGTTTCAGGAAGATCTGTGGTTGATGACATGCTGGATAACAGAAATAGGACACCGTTTATCATTGTATACTGTAAACAATAAATAGGCGGCTTACCACTTATTAACGTTGACTTGCACTGCGTTATGGAACTCATCTATACTTGCTTTCCGTTTCCTTCCAAATTTTTGTCGCATAAATAACAATTTCTCATTTGGGGCCAAAGACGCCCCAAATTCTTTCAGGCGCCGTATGAGTCAGATTCTCCAAAACTTCTGTAATTCATAATTTGCATTCATGAGTGATCGATGCACGTATGAGAATTATCCATTTTTCCCAATGTGGGATCAGGACAATTTTTTAATTTTTCGTCAAGATAATCTAAGTTATGAATCCACCATACAAATTTAAGTCTGCAAGTATGACATAAGCACAGATTCATAATCCCCGTATTGACGTATCTAATTTTAGCATTGCACTTGAAACGTAGATCACTTGGTTATTAAAACTCAAAATGTAGGCGTGGACAGCAACTGATTGATCTGCATTTAGACATGAAGTCAGATATTTCTTTGTTTCAAGGGCCATTAATTCGAAAATTAAGTATACTTAAATGACTACGGATCAATCTTGTAAGCTTATTGTAATGCTTGTAAGCATTTAGTCCGGGAGCCAGCGTGAAGTTGTGCAGGGAACGAGGTAGTACATACAACTTTCACATAGCATAGTACACCTCTAACCTACTGCAAAACTTCGCGTCTGCCGGATCAGATCATTTGCTTTTCAGAAATAGAGAGGATAACAAAATCCTATGTATTTCCAATGGCAAAATTGTGACACTTGAGGTGTTGACTCCATTTTTTCGAATTTTTGCTCATAAAAGTTACACAAATTGGTATTTTGTTGAACTGGTCATTATAGAAATCATCTACAGATGATGATCTTTCAAATGAGTTATCATTCATTGACAGAGGATGAAGTAAAGTGCACAAACAGACACTTATCGTTGGTGTAACTGCAAATTTTAACATAGAAATTTCAGGAAAATTGTTGATATACTTTAACGAAAAGTGTCTGTTTGTACACTTTACTTCATCCTCTGTCACTGAATGATAACTCATTTGAAAGATCATGATCTGTAGATGATTTCTATAATAACCAGTTCAACAAAATACCAATTTGTGTAACTTTTATGAGCAAAAATTCGAAAAAATGGAGTCAACACCTTAAATGTCACAATTTTACCATTGGAAATACATAGGATTTTGTTATCCTCTCTATTTCTGAAAAGCAAATGATCTGATCCGGTAGACGCGAAGTTTTGCAGTAGGTTAGAGGTGTACTATGCTATGTGAAAGTTTTATGTACTACCTCGTTCCCTGCACAACTTCACGCTAGCTCCCGGACTAATTAGGCGGAAAATTCTCATAGATGGATGGATGTCTGAAATGAAGCCTACCTTTGCATCTTCATTATTATTGTCTGTTAAGACGGGATGTTCATCAGAGATTGCTTCGCAAATGAAGGATAACTGCGTTGAATCCAAATACCTATCGGGAATAAAAAGAAAAATTCGTTTATTTATATGAACTTTATATGAACCACTATCACAATTTAGCTCATCTTGAATATTCTGACTAAGCACAGCTTCCTTTTACGCAAATGCTGACAATTACTTTATTAACCTTATTCAAACTTTTTGCACATATGGCTTTTATCAAGTTAATTTCCGAAATACACAGTACACAGATTTTTTCCGATCGCGAGGTTTCGGCTAACAGCTTGATCATATAGAATGAAAGCAATGAAAAACACACGGGTCAGACAGGAGTCGTAATTTCAACGCGAAATTAACTTACTTCTTTCTAATTACTTTATTATATAACCGGATATGAGGAGACCTGCTGTCCTTAAAATAGCTAGGTCAATTTTTGGGGTACCCACACATTAATTAACATAAGGAAAATGGTAAGATGTTGAACGTGAGCTATTTGACTCACTTTTTGTTCGATGGATGAAGTCCGAAATGATTAAATAAATTAGTTTCCTTTACGGTTCTATATCTGCAACCGTTTATACCACATTCGAAGACCATTCAATTCAACAAATAAATTGGGAAATTATTTCAGGGAATTCAGGGGATTTCAGGGGGGACTACACTCGAAATGTACTAGTAAATAGTTTGATCATAACCATCATCGATTATCAAAAAAAATCTGTGGATGACATTGATACTGTACTAACGGATCGCAAATTTCAAAATTTTCATATATTATGCCTACTGCACACGCACACATTTTCTCTCATTTATTCTTCTTTGCCTACAGCAGGAGCGATAATTTTCAATGCTACTGACATCGTATTTACTCAATTATAACGTCAACAGGCTCTCGTCTAAGCATTTGCAAGCATATTTGCGTCATGCATTCAATGTCTGTAAAGTCTGGACATCTCATCACGTCTTTTACACATTTACAAACATGTGTTAGCATATAATTATTGGTCAACATGACACATTCTTATGATAATCTGGTCTTCGACATCGTGGACAACGTGCAGAGTAACTCATTTGACATCCGAATCATGTTAAGCAAGTCTGGGGAGGTCCTCCAAGAAAGTGCTTTTGCCTGAATTAGTGACCAGAACGGAATTTGCCATAAAAACGTGTCTCTTTCACTTAGCGAAATTGTGAAATGATAGAAATAGTGCACAATTCTTGTGATAATCTGGTCTTCGACATCGTGGACAACGTGCAGAGTAACTCATTTGACATCCGAATCATGTTAAGCAAGTCTGGGGAGGTCCTCCAAGAAAGTGCTTTTGCTTGAATTAGTGACCAGAACGGAATTTGCCATAAAAACGTGTCTCTTTCACTTAGCAAAATTGTGAAATGATAGAAATAGTGCACAATTCTTGTGATAATCTGGTCTTCGACATCGTGGACAACGTGCAGAGTAACTCATTTGACATCCGAATCATGTTAAGCAAGTCTGGGGAGGTCCTCCAAGAAAGTGCTTTTGCCTGAATTAGTGACCAGAACGGAATTTGCCATAAAAACGTGTCTCTTTCACTTAGCGAAATTGTGAAATGATAGAAATAGTGCACAATTCTTGTGATAATCTGGTCTTCGACATCGTGGAGAACGTGCAGAGTAACTCATTTGACATCCGAATCATGTTAAGCAAGTCTGGGGAGGTCCTCCAAGAAAGTGCTTTTGCTTGAATTAGTGACCAGAACGGAATTTGCCATAAAAACGTGTCTCTTTCACTTAGCAAAATTGTGAAATGATAGAAATAGTGCACAATTCTTGTGATAATCTGGTCTTCGACATCGTGGACAACGTGCAGAGTAACTCATTTGACATCCGAATCATGTTAAGCAAGTCTGGGGAGGTCCTCCAAGAAAGTGCTTTTGCCTGAATTGGTGACCAGAACGGAATTTGCCATAAAAACGTGTCTCTTTCACTTAGCAAAATTGTGAAATGATAGAAATAGTGCACAATTCTTGTGATAATCTGGTCTTCGACATCGTGGAGAACGTGCTGAGTAACTCATTTGTATCCTCCTATTTTTGTATCATGTCATTTAAGTTCTAACTCTTATTTCATAATACCGGGTAGCCCAAGTAGCTTCAAGGGATCGAATTGTAAGATAGCCTAATAGCCCTACTATAAGCACAGTAGAAAAATGTGTGGGAGACACGATAATTGCGAATGGTTTAGGGTTATTTGGGTAGTTTACATAATTCAAGTTAACCTGTATGCGGGATGTAATGGACTAAGCTGAAAGCCTTAGGTATCTTATAATTTTTTCCTCTTGTCGTAGGCTTTTACATGTGATAGGCACAAATGCAGCATTTCAGTAGGCCTACATATTCAAAGTACGTTTTAATAACCTAAACAAGCTAGTAAATAATTTCTGTATAAATAGTAGCTCCAAGAACAAACCCGCTTTTTTACGAAGCATCTAGGCTTACATGTAGAGCGTATCAAGTTAGGTATACCTTCTAGAGAAAATACAGGTACCTAACTTCTCGTAGACTCGTTTACTGATTCGTCCAACTGATGTTGAGTGAGACATAAAGGTAGACATAATTACATATGTGATAGGCCTTGGGAAAGTTACATCCCTCGAGCATGGGTGGTACGCCGGTACCGTACGTAGTTGATTCGCTGAGATTGTCTATTCTTCCCTATGTGTAATAGGAAATGAATGCTAAGGAATACAGTTTTTAACTTCTTTTCGCCGTGCGTGAGTCGAATAAACCTTCAAGATAACTTTCTAATAACTCTCGTCTACCGAACTCGAGTTTTGATTTTGATGGACATGGCGAGCGACATGTCGAGGCCACGAGGTCTTCACTTTTCTCCTCCCTAAACATATTCTTACCTATCCAATGCAATTTATAATATGAATAATACAGGTTATCAAAATGCGACCCTTACTGTTTCGAGTCTCAATTCAAAAATAATTATTAACCATAATTCTACATTCTAAAGGTACAACATAACATTCTCATAATTCAAGGGTATTCCGGGGTATTCAAAGAAATATGTTACATAAATAATTATCAATGGTTTAAATTTATGCGAACGTTGAATATTATTTATGTCTTATTCACATACTATTTCACTCAATGGCTAATCACATAAAAAACGATGCGACAGACGTGTAGTTCATTTGAAAGAACAGGAGCGTAAGTTTTGCAGTTCTCACTCGTCGAAGACAGCAAATTCTAATTTCATTATCCATTGAAAGCAGTCGGCGTATTCTCATTGGTCTATCATCAAATTTAAGCCAATTAAAAAGGAGCGCTGACTCTTTCGTATGATTAAGTTTGTCACTTGTGTTGAATGTTTCATTCCATTTCTGATCTGAAGATCATTTCAAATGTCCCTTAATCCACAAATGATATCTAGATCCTTGATTTACGCTTCAAGCATAACTTTTCATTGCTCTAGAACTCAAAACCAAATATATATATTCATTTTCTTCTCAGTGAAATCAATCACATGTACAGAAATGTTAAAGTTTTACAAGTTAAAATCAACGAATGATGATTGAGATGGAGCACGTGATTCTCAAATCAACGCTCTGCTTTTCCATATGCTAATGTTAATGAATGTGAATGAGAAATGAAGACATTGATGGGGTGGGTGATGGAGAATAATTGATGAATCTTAATTGCTGAAGAAGTGGATGGATGGAGCACCCGCTGAATGTCACTCATTGTCAACTTGCTTACGTCATTAAGCTGACATTGAGATGTTACAACTGCATTGCAATGAATTCCAAAAGACGTTGAGTGATACAGTCATTTTAAGTCAGTAAGAGCCTCTCGAAATGTTATACGGGCGTAAAATAATAAGTCACCGCACCTGCAGACAATCTGATTCATACATTCTAACCATATTCTAAGTCATTGATCTCTTTGAGCGCCCTCTACAATACTTTTCATAATTTGCATTTCATATGATTTTATTGCAATATATATATATAACTTTCAGAAACTGCAATTTTTCAGTTTATATATAAATCGTAATAGTTTTATATCATCAAATTATAAATTGCACTATTTCTGTATTATCGGATATATATTGCAATTTTTCCGCAATTTTGTCAACCAGTGTGGCCTACGGACCCTATGAAATATTGCAGACCATATTTCGGACCTTCACATATATTGTGAATACGGACCCTCTAAAGATTTCATGCAATATTGGATAAAATCAACTTTGCTTTTTTCTTTAAACTTTATTGTTATCAATTTTTCGGGTATGCAAGCATTAATCAGTAATAAATAACACACGTGACAGAATTTTTCTCAAAATAATTTCGGACCATCGTAATACGGACCCTTTCCTACCTGTAATACGGACCATTTTGCCTAACAGTGTAGAGACACGAATGAAACTTCCAGATTATTCTGCGCTATTTCTTTTTGTGAAATGAAGCGATGACCTCTATTTCACCCCTCGAGTTGAAATGTGATCTTCCGATTGCGCTGCGATATCGAAGGCGCACGAGAAAGTTATCTGCTATCGGGCTGGACTGGACAAAGCGCTCTTCTATTAATAGAATTCTCTCTCTCCATTCTCTCCCTCACTGTATCACAGGCTTGAAGCGACCGAGATATTATGCAACACTCATTGAGGATTCTTCCATTCATTCACAATTTAATGAATGAACAATAATACAACTTGCAACCTTGATTGACCAAAAAATTGACAAGCGGTGAAATTCAGGCATAGTCACAATCATGGTCAGAATGATATAAAGTTCACGGTCAAGTCAAGAATTTTGAGCAATTTTTTTCATTGTCATCGATGCGTCATGCAAATATATATGAAGCATTGCAACCAAAGATGTTTGACGCAACATTTCACGATTGAATGCATCATCATCATGTAGCGAAAATCACTGAGAGAAATGAGAGCTAAGGTTATTTATTCCAAGGAAAAACTTGCCTAGATGTGCCAGACAGCCGATCGATGACAGTTTCGGGCCATTCCACTAACATTGGAGATACGTTTTTCTTAGAAATCACAACAAATTCGCTGCTCAATGTGTGTGACAACTCTGGGGTCGTTCTATTTCAAAATTAGCTCGTGTGAATTTAAGGGCTGACTCACGACCACTCCCTGTCAAAAAAATAAACGTGAAAATTGGGGGGGCCCAAACCTCGACTTCAAGACATCACATTTCACGTCATTTTTCGATGAGAGCGGTCACAAATTGATATGATCATGCATTTTTACTTCCAAATAAGCCATTTTCGAAAAATTTGTTGGTCCCAATTTTTTCATGTGGCCCAAGACTTTTTGACGAGGGACCCACGACTCATTTTCTCGCGGGAAATGCATCGATCTAGTTTGATTAAATGCGTTCGAATTTCTGCATCAGAAGCATCTTTTTCCACAAGCATTCTACATTTGAGTCTTAATTAGAAACTCTGAAGCTGATTGCCGAAATTTTTGCAATTTATCAGTTTTGCGAAGCCGGAATATTGCCTTTCTGACATCATGGAGGCTAGTTAAATGCTAAAACCAGACATATGATGAAGGTCGCCGTTGACACTCGAGGCAACTGCTGACAGCGGTCGCCGGGCAACGGTCGCCCACATACAGTCGAGGCGACCGCCACCAGGAGTCGCCGGGCGGCGGCGACTTCGGCGACGCCGAGGGCTGTCGCGGCGACCGCTGGGCGACTTTTGTGGTTGATAGGGAGATGTCAACCTACAGAACTGTCGTAATTGTTCCTCTACCATCAATTGTGCTGGTTTGGTCAGTTTCAATCAGTTCCCATTTATGATATCTCTTTGATAGACAATGATATTGCGGTCTGAAATGCACAATAGAGTTTTTGATGCAAAAAGTATTGAATGCATTTGACGCACATAAGGAATAGGCCATACAGAATGTAGCATAATTGAAAAATAGTAAGATGACACAGGTTTTGATCGAGCTTCTATTATAAGAATCAATCAGATGATATTTTTAACTATCTTAGTATCTTTTATCATCCCAATAATTTACAACAGCACGAATTAATCCATAACACATTTTCCCACGGTGGACAACATATGCCGGTTAAGCAGAAAATCCGATTTGATATTTGATGTCAAATAATTTCCCCATTAACTGCAATCAGTAACAATAACGTACCCTCAAATGTCTTGCACAAATCCAAATTATACAGTGAAGCATTTGACCTATTTAAAAAACCACAAAAATTCGTATTTAAAAAAATATGCCAACCCTGCATGTAGGCCTGACAAACGACGGTTTAGATGTGCACGCAAGCTACATTATCGACAGTATCAATCAGCGAATTAAAAGAAGATTCAATCTTTTTCCATACGACCAGCTGGTACAGTGACAATAGTGTGGTCCCAAAGAAGCCCTGTGATCCTGATGTTTAGCACGACAACTTCACTTCAGTCATGTATCTTGGACAGTTTCAATGCCACATTGGTGGACTCCTTTTTAGTATCCCTTTCTCTCTCAAGAATAGATTTTCAGTAGATTCAATGACGCATGGGACGACTGCTGTGCACATTGCTAATAGGTGCGCGCTGTCATGGTGATACTCGATGCTCTATACTCGATGCTGATGAATTTCAGAGGAAGTTAACTTTCTTATGATTTGATGAAGGACCACACTATCATCATCGTACCGACCAGCTCCCGAATGAAACACCCACTGGAAGGCAGCCGCATACGCTGCGGATTCTATTCGAGAATCCGGAGAACGCTTGCAATTTTTTTAAATGGAGGAAATTATAATGTTTATTTACCACCCCTATTTTTGGGAAATATGCCTCATCATCAAGGATCGATGTCTCCATCTCCTATCATGATGAATCACACGATTAATTCTTTAACTGAATGTACATTTTATTTGGTAATTGAAGGACATTATAATTTGAATGGTTGGCTTAGAATGTTTTTTCAAGTCATCTGTTTTTACACCTGATTTACAAATACAATTTATTTGCTACTCACATGTCTGATAGTGACGCACCATATACACTCCATCTGGACACTCGACGCTAATGATCTTAAACAAAGGATGACAACATGCATATTACAGTATCTTCAATGAATAGAGAAAACTGCGCCGTCAGTCTTCACTTCGACGAGCGGAATCACACCCACACACTACATGAGGAATCCGTGAACTGACTGATAGACGTAGAGCGCGGCGAAGAAATGCTTTGCAATGTTCGAAGTCAGGAGGCTCGCCATCTTGAAGACATGATAATCCCTTCTCAGAATAGGTCAGAAATATAAATTAGATAATTGCAGAGGTTGGGATGCATTAGAATAAAGTAATGCTTTAGAAATAATCATGAAAACTGATTACTCGTGGAACATGCTCGTGACACACTCGTGAAACATCGGGAAATGATAGCAACTCTCTGAGCGCCTTATACAGACTTCCAAATATAGCACCCAATATAGGATTCTCGTCACGGGAATTCCTATCGTTTCCTGAGAACGATTAGAGCAAGTTCGAAGCGATTACTACAGTTCGATCGATAGGATCTCAGAGTCGATGAAATTTCACACGACTTAAACTGTTTCTTCGATTTAAGGCTCATATCATGACGTATCGAGTAGTTTTCACAAAGATAATACACAAGATTCATACAAGCAATATGGAAGTAAAACATACAATTTCGAACACAAGATCTGATTGCTACATTCGTGCTGAAACTTATTTTCAAGCTCATTGACCAAGAATCGAATCACAGGTCTTCAATGAGAGATATTAGTGAATAAATGCCTTTTGTGACAATTTCTCATCGATTCTTGTCAATCAAAAGTTTAATGATCCTGACAACACACTGCGTTTTGGATGGCATATCAGATCTTATCTGAAACATTTCGTTCAAACATCTTGTTCTGACATTTAGGATAATTTGACTAATATTTCATAAATATTTAACAAAATTAAAAGGTTTTTTATAATTTTATTATTTTGTTTAGAAACTGGTAGGCCTCTAACAAAATTAGCAAACATAGTAGGAATTTATCAAAATTTCTATTTTTCACAAAATTAGCAAACAGCTAGCAAGTTTCTAGCAAAATTATTCGGTTTGCTCGTCCCGGGTTAATGTGATAGTCTTTTACTCCAAAAATAGTGCCTCTATTCGGTGTCTTATAAACTTTCCTGTTGTGGGCTATAGATTTCACATTTGACCGACCATTTAAAGCGATTTATGTGTGTTATGCATGCTCAGAGCAAATATAAGTTATAAGCGCTTAACTGTTCGGAATAGCTAGGAGGTAGCCTAATATGATGCAGATATGAATTCAGAACAAATTTCTAAGCAATCTAAAGGTTGGGTATGTTCGAAACAATAAAAGAATGAAACGCCAATAGCATTGAATTTTAAGTCGTGTAAAAGGAGTGTAATTTTGGTGTATTTGTACACGTGTAATACACGTGTATTATATGAACACAAAACACGTGTATTACACGTGTCCGATACACGTGTATTACACGGGTCCAATACACGTGTATTACACGTGTAATACACGTGTACTGGTTGACTGGGGAGGTACCTTTTCTCGAAGAATATTGATTCTTCCATTAAACGTTTTGCACCAAACGAATCCTCTAGTGTGCTAGTTTGTAAATCCGTAAAGAAAATTCAGTTTGATGCCGTTACAAGTGTGCAATATTGATTTAAAAATATTTTTATCCGTTTTTTCGACCAGAGAATTTGAATATTCCCAGAAATTTCATATGGATGCTGGAACCAGAAATTTTGTCAGGAATCGATGAAATTTCACAGCATAGGAGGGATCCATGCTCTCTATAACATCTATGCAAAAGAAATTTTTCATTTATATCAATTAACCCTCTCAAAATCTCCAAAAACCACGAAAATGTCCTCTGACCGAGACCCTAAAAAATCTCGGTCAGAGGACAACGATGAAATTGAAGATCTCGGTCAGAGTACAAGGGTCTCGGTCTAAAGACATGATAATGTATGCAATTACATTTAGATCACTTTATTTTACGCGTTCAAGTATTCGTCCAAAGTTCCCGCAGTCTCATGAACCCAAATGCACAAACCGAAGAGTTTCCTGTTCGACATCAATTTGTCCTCTGACCGAGACCTTAAAAATCTCGGTCAGAGGAAGGTGGGTCACGGTCAACGGACATTATATGCAATACATTACATTTTGGTCACTTCGCTTTACGCATGCAAGCATTCATCCTAAGTTCCCAGTTTCATCAGCAACCGAAATGCAGAAGCCGAAGAGTTTCCTATTCGACATCTATCTAACCGAGATCAATTTGTCCTCTGACCGAGATGTAGAAAAAATGGCTTTTTAAAAGTGCTAGATTTCTATGGAAAGTTTTTATTTGGTGTGGTCGCCGCTAAGATTTTCGTGTTCAGCGTCAAAAAATGAGTAATATGCAAATTTTCACGGAAATCTGATACCCAAAGTTGAAAAGACAGAAATGTTGTGGAATAAATTGGATTTACCCCATCCGTCAAAGACAATTACATTCTGATTTATGTTTTAGCACATGACATGCCAATACCGAATGATGGATTCATCCATGTCGCCATTCCACGCCACCATTTCTTGCTCACCGAAAACTGTCCGGTCAATGGGATACTCGGATACTCCATCCCAATATTTGCGGGGAAAATGGATAAGTGAGAGCGAAAAAGGTGATTGAAAAAAGGCTTGTGATGATGAAGACGGTGTAGACCGAGACTCAAATTGACGATCAAAGAAGTGCGCACGAGCGATGGCAAAATTGAAGGATAGAAGAAATTGCAAGGCTATGAATTGAAGCTAGAGCAATAAAAAGAATTATGCTAAGCAGACCCGTCCTTAGCATGCATCTTTAACCCTCGGATGCAAATGTGGGTACTTTTGGACCCAGACGTGGATATAAAGTAATGTCATTATCTAAATAATTGCTTACATCAACTGAAGTTTTGTGACCTCAGGCTTAAGTCACATAACTTAGAAAAGTAAGACCAAAGATGGGAAGACAGTCCAACGCAAAACGAATTTGGACTTGGAGAAAGAGTCGTTTTAGATCTTATCAAATCTTTAGAGCACACAGGAAGAAACATAACAACAGATAACTTTTTTACCACGCTTAGACTAGCTCGGACTTTGTTGTCAAAAGACTATATCATGAAAAACCGCAGGGGAATTCCAATGGAACCTGGAAACCATGGTTCCTGGGAAACCACAGAAATCGAGATGTAAATTCTGCTATTTACCTTTTCACTGAGGACGGGATTTGCCTGTTGAGCTATAAATGCAAGTCAGATGATGTCGTCAACTTGCTTAGTTCGTTCCACCGCACTCCAAGTGATCATAATCACAATGAAAAGCCTATAACATCGTCAGTGACTACAACAAAACCAAAGGGGGAGTTGACAAAGCTGATCAAATGGTGGGGGACTTACACGACAAAATTCATAAGTCGTCGTTGACACGCTGTTGTTTTCTGCAATCTTTTAGATTTAGCCGGTTTGAACGGATTCGTCTTACATACCGAAATTGACCCTGGATAAAGAAATCATCACGAAGACGACTTTATCTAAGAGCTTTGGGAGAAAGCCTAGATCAAGTCATTCCGTGAAATGACGAACATTCAACGCTCTGTGACTATGCCTATTGCAATTTCAGACGGAAAACGTGCCAGATGCGGCTTGTGTCCATGGAAACGTGATCGCAAAACACGCAAAGTGTAGAGTATGTCAGAATTTTGTTTGCGATGAACATTCAAGTACCCAAGTATCATGTCAACAGTGTTTTACATAGAAGTTTGTACAAAATTATCTTTTTAGTTTATTCCATGTCAAAGTTGAAAATACATGTACATGTGCAGTTGAATACATGAACAACCTAAAAGCTACACTGTTGCTATTGCTTTGATATCAAATTGGCCAAGGAATAATTATTTTAACTTGTCAAATTCATCTCAGTGTGTTGCCCATACTTAAACAATCAATATTCATATAGAAATTCCATGGGTCCAAAAGTACCCATGATTTGCGTTTAAGGTATATAAGAATTTTTAGCATCCGAGGGTTAATGCTGGTGGCCGCATTGAACGAAAGCATTTTCTTCAAATGGGCATAACATGGGCTGCCCGTAACATATGCACTGAACGTTGTTGCTGTATTATTTCCCTTTGCTCGCTCAGCATCTAGCACGTCATGGGTAGTTTGAGCTTTGTAGCGTAGTTGGCTAGGCTCAAAAGGCCGTGCCCGTCAAAACCGTGCAGCTTTCTGGCAACTCAAGAAATAGCCACTCCAAAAACGCTGGGTTATACCACAACCCCGGGCGGCTCAAGCTGCGAAATCCTGCTTACCATTGAGGACCACACTATTATTTAACAATTATCAAAACTGCATCAAAATAAGTGCGTTTATTGGTAAAGAGTTGCATACATCTAACAGTAAAGCCGCACTGTTTTCAGTACAACGATGCACATAATCCAATAAAAACATTCAATAAGATGATTTCGGCAAGTTCATAAGCAGATCGTCATTTCAACATTGAGTTTCCTATTGCAACCAAACTAACCATCACTTTTATATATACAAAATCAAAATACTTTTGTGTATTCCAGTGGTTCTGAATCAACATATGTCACCATGGCAAAACACATGACCTTCATGCATGTACAAAGACTTGTGTAACCGTAAACATGAGAGTTAAAATCGTTTATCGAAAACCATTGGCAGGAGACAGGGAATGAAGTGATTTGTGACATTCTGGCAAAATATTTGTCAATAATCAAAATTATTCCAGTGACTGAGAAGAATAAAAAACATATGTGCAGTAATTCAATACTACTACAATTGCCGCGACTCCAACTTCACCAATTTCCACCGCAGTGAAAAATCACGGCAGTCACTTATCATAACAAAGACACAAAAGCTGAAATATATAGAGATGTATATGCGAATGTTGAAGCACCGAGCCAGTGATAAGTTGAATATCAATATAAATAACCACGGCAATTTTTCGCTCCACACAGACACTTCATACGACCACGTCCTGAGGTTTCTGATCCAGTTACAGAGCTTCTCTCAAAAGATGAGTCAACTGACAGATTATCAAAATTGACACTTCGCTCCTGCAAGAGAAAATAGGCTATATTGCAAAACAATATTTGAATAGCAATTACAGGATTACATAATGATTAGTGGATGAAGAGAAGTACATGCACAAATTTATTTAACTGTTTCTGCTACATATTTCATGGGCTTCTACATTTACTTTTGCTGCATGCTTCAGCACTGAATATTAGGAATTCTTGTGACAATTCCACTATGATTCATTCAAAATGTAGAGAAGTTAGGAAATCTGCCATACTGGACGAACATAGCAATCGACGGGTGCCAACTTCTTGCCACCTCTCCGTAATGGTACCCGCACACCCAGTGCTTCGAAAATTAACATACTTATAATTTATTTAAAGTTGTTGCAATACTTACTGTAAATTGTAACTTACAGTAAATTCTGCTTATCAAATTTTTAAAAATTATGATTATCTTGAAATTGAACTGCTTATAAGAAAATTACAAGTAAATTATAATTGTACAAAAGTCAAAACATTATAATTTACATGTTAGGATAACAGTGATTTAGAGTGAAGAATTTTTTCATTGACATTTTAAATTTGGTTTAGTTTATTTCATTTCATGTTTATTCAATTCAAGTTACTAAAATTGTGTTGCATGACTTAACTTAGATACATACACTTACGTGGGGTGTTCCAAAAGTTCGCGGGAAAATGCTACTTATCCAAAATAATGTGTATTTGTATTAAATTAGTCTCATTTCCTTTATGAAAACTTTTACTTATATGCAACTCTCTCAGAAGAGTAAAACTCCGACTCCATTTCTTCTTCCGGCTTTTCTTTGCAGCAGCAATTATGGCTAGAGGCCCACAGCTTTTCTTTCGCAACGTAGAAATGAACGTGAGTCAGTCTCTCTGACCAACAGCAACAGTCATGATTATGCATTGGCTCTGCCTTTCCCAAATGTGTTTTTCAAATCAAACAAGTGCTAGAGCTACATAATCAATAAAGTTAGCCAACAAATTTGCTCTTTTGACATGGTACATTTTCATCCAACTTACTTCAGCAAACTTATTGGACATGATACCCCCAATCCTATGGGACGCAGATCGCAGTTTTGGTCTTATCTTATAGCAGTCTGTCTTATCTATAGCAGATTTTGCCTTCTCTTGTCAACTGAAAACTATGAAGTCTAGAACCATAATTTTGACAAGAAATGTCATCAGGTAATTTCTTATCATGTGTATTATCGGCGATGAATACGAGAATGTGTTTCAATGTGGATCAAGTGGGACAGCATATTAGTTTCTGCCTACAGTGGGTGGCTTGCCAAATCTGAATGTGTGTAGCTTCATGGGTAAATGTTCATGAAGATTATCAATTCAGAAAAAAATTTCTTCAACCGAGAATTATATTGTAAAATGAGAGAAAGTGAGGACACAAGTGATCAAGCAGAGGACGAAACGTTTTGTGATGTTTATTTCTCTCATTTTACAATATAATTTTCGGCTGAAGAAATTTGTTTCTGAATTGATAATCAACATGCCAACCGATGAATTCCATGGATCAGTTAATGACGATGATAAGAAATGGCCTGATGACATTCCAGGTCAAAAATTATGGCTCTAGACTTGGTAGGCTTACTTTGTCAGTTGATTAGACAAGACATGGAAAACTTCATTTTTGAAAAAAGCTGTGATCTGTTGAATCTAGTCAGTGTCAATTACTGACTGACTCCACATTTAACGTCTTTTGAGTTATGTACGTAAGTATGTACCGTACGCAATACATAACCAATACTGTCTTGAATTTCTGCATGAGTATATGACGTTAGAGGACATTGTTATGTCCATGCAGATATGCTTTCGAGTAAAGGTTGGTTTATACTAACCTCTGCAGAGTTCGCATGTATGTAGAGTTCTTTTTCCAGCCTTTGCAGTTATTGTTCACATACCTCTGCAGATGTCTAGACATGATTATTGATTGACCTCTGTAGAGCACGCGGCTTACACTTCTTACTTATGAATGTAGAATCAGAATTCGCGATGGATAGCTGCAGTGATCTAACACTGAGACAAGGGAAACGCTATGACGTCAAGCGATCATCGACACCTCGACTTCTGCAGAGTATCATACCAATGTTCAACATCCTAAATATGTCTGCAGAGACAGCTCGGATAGTTGAATTTTTTATCTGCAGAGGTTGTCTGCAGAGCACCTCTACTGTGTTGTATGTGACCTACTTTCCTACAGGGTCTACCGAGATTGCTTTCAACTCTACAAACGTCTGCAGAGGGAAGTATAAACCCTCCTTTAGACTTCAGACAAGCGGAGCAGTAGTTTGCTCAATGTATGGGCTTTATGTGATGAATTTCAAAACGGTTAAATCATCACAGCTTCCGGAGTGTTAGTCCATATTGAATTATAAATCATGCCCTTATTTCATTTTCAGCACGCTGGTAATGTGCATGTAGCTGTTTTATTTTCATCTACGTTTACAATCAGGCTCGTATCTTATCTAATTTTTATCTTGTCATTTGTATCCTACGTAGGTATTCAACTCGTTCGTCAAAAATTGCCAAAAATCCAGAGCTATGAGTGATAATGGCGAAGTGTCTGATTTATTAATCATCATTTTCACGAAATATTTGGATTATTTCGCGTAATCTCACTGAGTTGACGATAACCGAAGTAAGAGTTCTAACACATTGTGGCAAGTCAAAAAGCCCGATTACGAACTGGAAAAATTAAGATAATTTGAAAAGACGTATGGGCAATAGCGGATAATGAAGCACTTCGCTCATGATTCAATTCTAACTCACCAACATCAGTATCTTAGTTGTTTGTTATTATGTCCTCGTATCCAATGTTTCCTATTACTTTTCAGTCCATCTAGCCAAAATCCAGAGCTATGAGTGATTATGGTGAAGTGTTTGCTTCATTAATCATTTTCACGAAATATTTGGATTATTTGGCATAATCATCCCAGTCATGAGCAAGCGTGGTGGGTGCGTTCAAATCCCACATGAAAAAGGACAACATACCAAGGCCCTCAGTTCTCGGCGTTCATCCATTAGGGAGGAAAGAGGGTGCTAAGAATCACTCGTTTTACATAGGTACTTACAATATTCGCACGCTCAAGTGCATCGTGCAAGTCTACATGCCTACATCAGAATATGACGATGAAGATGTTGAAGAAGTATATGATACTTTAGCACAGGTACTACGGATGAAGTCAACGCATTATACCATAGTGATGGGAGACTTCAATGCAAAGATAGGAAAAAAATGGAACATGTGGCAGATTTCAAAGGAATCGGTAGATTCGGAACAAACGGAAAGAACAGCAGAAGTCAAAGAATGTTGGAATTTATAGATGCAAATAAGCTGTTCATAGTCAACACCATGTCTGAAAAGAAAAGCCGTAGATCAGGGGTGCGCAACCTGCAGTCGTACGACCGTAGCAGAGGCAAAGTGCGGCCGTGAGAGTGAGAAGTAAATGAAAAAGAATATTGTACATGTGTATTGCAAATATTTCTGGAGGTCAAGGCAATCGAAAAACAATCGTCACTATAGTAGCATTCTAGTCACCTTGCAACTGTCGAACAACTTTATGCCCATGCTGTTTGGAAAAATGCGCGCCCGCAGGCGCGATGAAGGCGTTCAAGCAGTTCGATAACTCATGAATAGAATATTTTAGGGCAGTTACATTCATGTGCATTCATGGCTAATGTCATCAGCTAAATGAAACAAATAGGACAATTGTAGTTTGCTAGAATTGTTCGCGCGCGCTAGCTTCAAGTCCATGACTTGAATAAGGATGCCTGTTAGATCAGTAGTTCCTGCAGAGATAGTGTTGTGTGCTTATGTGAAACAACGGATTTGAATCGAAATATATTGTAATTTCTTTACGAGATATTGTATTTCTACTTATTTAGATTTTGTGTATTTTCAGTTGTATTTATATTTCACATTTATCATTAAATCTAAAGCTCACGTTTTGGTTTGCGAAAGAACTATATGATAAGTAGTAATAAGATACTTTACAATTTCAATAATAACGCAAGGTAGTCAGGCTTATATATGAGATTCTAGAAATGCGTAGACCTATATGCGAGTGAATGCCTAGAATAGACCGGCTCTGTGATGAATGAATGAATGAATTTCGCATGGCTCGTGATTCCTTTATGAATTATTACAATAGCTTAATAAAGTGTTTTCTCCTTCGGTTGCCTTCACAAAAACATGTTTTCAACTTTTCAAGTGCTAACAACACCTCAAGCTTAAAATCTTTTCGGGTCAAAAATGACCGTCGCTCGCATATGGGTTAACTTGCTAACTCATTCTTTTATAAGTAGGTCTTTATGCGATTTTCACTGCGTCATTCATCAGGGAAAGCTAATTTGAGTGGTGGAATATAAAAAGGATTGGCTATTGACCTACTTGTTTGCACACATATTAAGTGCGGCCGTAATTCTTTCGGCCTTCGAAATGGCGGCCGAAAAATGTAAAAGGTTGCGCACCCCTGCCGTAGATGGACGTGGATAAGCCCCAATGAGGAAACAAAAAATGAAATCGATTTCATCATCACTAACCGGCCAGAGATAGTCAAGAACTGACAAGTTTTGAACTGCATAAAGATGTCAGATCATCATTTTGACCTTGCAACCATAAATTTGAATGAAGAATGGGAACGAGTCAAGCTGGTCACCACAAAAAGACAACAGAAGATAGAAACAAGTGTCATCAAAGAAAAGCGAGAGTTGTTCAAAACAGCACTATCAAACAGATTCAGTGAATTTACAGATCTACAAAAGGAAGCAAATAAAGTTGAAACCGATTACAACGTATTTAAAGCTGAATTAGCCAATCAAACGAGCAAAAGTGGAAGAAATAACAAGTTGTCGGAAAAGACAACACCTCTCATGGAAGAAGGAAACAACTTCAAGCTCAATAAACCATCGGCAAGAACTAAAGTCGAACATGCCGATTTGTGCAAATTGCTTAGAAAACAGATCAGAAATGATCTACGCAGATTTAACAACGAAGTAGTTCGGAAATACAATGAACAGAATAAAGGTTGCCGACAAGCGCGAAAGGCAATGAGTCTAGGAAAGAATTTGATAACGTTAATCATTGATACAAAAGGAAACAATAACAGAGAAATAGGATTTTAGAGGAGTGTCGTTTTTTCTATGAATCGTTATGACTCGTCAGAAATCGTCGACAACGACGAAGTTGAAGAGACAGGCCGAAATCATGTGCTTTCCATGTTGACAGGTGAGGTGAGGTTTGCTCTGAGCAATATGAAAGAAGGAAAGGCTAGTGGTAAAGACGGACTAGTGATAGACTTACTCAATGCAGCTGATGACGTGGTAGCAGAAGACTAGCAAAAATCATCACCAGAATACTCCAAAATCACGAAATCCCAGAAGATTGGAAAATTAGACCGATAATGCTGCTTCACAAGAACAGGGTGTATAACGCTTTCGGATTTTCAATATCCCTGATTTTTCCGCTCTCTTATTAAAATTTTCCCGGTCTCTTGAAATTCCTTGTACACTTCATTCATGATCTTAACGCAGATATCACTGAAAACGGTTGCCCACGACAACAATCCATTTCAAATTCCCATAACAAAAAACCTCAGTTGAATGCACTTTCAACGTAGACTCCCTCTCTCGGCATATTTTTCATTTATTCCTTAATTCTTTTATTTTTACTTGATATTTTATATTGATCAACAATTTGATTGCTGATATTACCAAAAACATCAAAATTATATGAAAATATTTTTGATCTCATTTATTAACATGAAAATGTTATATTCCAGAAGTACATTACATTTTACAAATATGCAAATTTCTTCGCTAACTGATTATTTTTGGATTATAAGTTTAAAAGTTGGTGGTGGATATCTTGACATGAGCGAATAGATAAGTTGTTTGATTGGATAATATGTGCACATATGAACATACCAAAAAGGGCACTATGTTGCGTGGCATGGTTTCTTTCCAATGCTTCATGTCATCCGGAATTCATATTAAATCGGCATCTCGAAAAATATCTATAGATTAGCATCCTGATGTATATGCCACTAATTTTTGAGAAGCAACAAAATATTGTAAAAACTGTTCAACAAAACACATGAAGACCAATACCGTGATTATGGATAAGATCATTGCAAAATAAAAACGCAAAAGCCTACTTAATCAAAGAGTAGATATCTTGGTCAACATGATCAATCTGCAACAGAAGTTTTCTCTTCATATTTTCTATCTTTGATTTATGACGCCTTCCTCTTCTTTTCATTCACAATGACTGTTTTGACCTCTTTGTTCCGCGCTTCTTCCTTTCTAGCTTCTCGATATCGTGCAGCGGAATTTCAAGAAGACAAAATCAGTTTCTTGGATACGTCAAAATTACGAGCATCTCCGTCATACAAAGCGCGTGCATGATCTTTGACTATTCTTTGAGCAATTAGAGAATTAGTTCTCCTTTTGATTCTCATCTCTTTATTGACCGAGGAAGCTCTTTCCACCGAAGCTGTCCATAGCTCAAACAGAGAATGATTCACACGAGTCGCTCAAGCTCAGGAGAAGATTATCTCTTGAAAAGCAGTGGAGTGTCATCAAGTGTGTTTCTTCTTTGGTCAAACATCTGCAAGTAGGACTTCGTGGGATTTTTTGATGTGAGAAATATGCATTGATTCTTGATGCGATCTGCCTCGAATTCAGTGACCAATTTTTTTGCCCATCAGTTCATCCAAAGTCTTATATAATGATATCAATTTCCGTTTGGTATCTGAGGCCATAATCAACGGATCCAAGCAAGATTCCCCCTCGAAGACTGGATATTTGGAAGGCACCAAAATAGCATTCAAGAATTCCAGGCACATTGAAGAAAATTCTTCCTTATGTATATCCGCTAAGCCTGCAGATCTTACGGCTGATATCGCTGCAAAACCAATGTCAATTGATTTCAGTTGCACGAAATTTTTCAGCCGTGGGAAGCTTCAGCTTTTTGAACGGTTGACAGGTTTTCATAACATATGGCTTGATAAACCGATTCGACAGCGAATTTTTGATGTTCTCTCAGGGATTTAAGCAGGAATGGAACAACGGGCATGTCGTCTTGAAATTTCTTCATGAAAACCTCAAATTCCTTGGTTATTGTGACGAAAAGACACAATTTGGCCTTTAGTATAGGATCATTCAGCATTTCCTTTATGTTCTTGTAGGACGACGAGTCAGGTTGCTTCTTAATGTTTTCGACATATTGTCGCAAGTTTGGCAATCGTTCGATGATCACTTCCACAACTGCTACGTTCTCAATCCATCGAGTCTCGCAATACTTAGGTGGTACGTGTGGGTCATTGCGAAATGTCAATGATCCGCTCAACGAGGGGATCCAGACTTCCTCAGCTGAGTATGCACATTCCGTCCCGACATTTTCAAGCCATCTTTCCTCACCCAGCAGAGTGGATCTCGATGCAGTTTTATAGAATATCGCAACAGGAAATTAAGAAAGCACATGAAAGCAACTGGCCTCCTTGTCTGAAAACAGAACAAATTGCTGAAATTTAATTAAGCAGACGTACTATGTTTCAAAATTAAAATTATAATTTCTTACTTTTCTGGCGAATTAGGACTTATTGATCGAATCCTTAAACGATATGAAAGTTATCTGTCGTCCAAAGGTAAAAGTGCGTCACTGACATTTTGAAGATTTTCAGTAGAGCCAATTTTGTCTTTTTGCATACTGTGATTTCCTGTTTGATTGTAATCCAAAACTTCTATCGTCTACTTATAGAACAGATATATTTAAGTTTTTGACCATGGGAAGGAAAATTATAAAATCAACGACTAATCGAATAATGGATCCGTTGTTTTGCATTTGAAATGTTATAACAAAATCTCCGCATTTTCAAAGCGTAAGTGATTGGTCAGCACATACGCTATTTTTCAATTGAATGTACATCGGACAAAACTGACGTAAGTGACTCAGAAAAGAGCTTTATTTTTTTGTTTGGGATGAAGGAGCGCAACGAGCGAAAGCAGTAAATCCGAGGAAAGTAACACACATACGTGTATGATGACACCGTAAATGATGATGAATTATAGAATAGGTAGTGAATGTCCGTCGCCTTTCTGGCTTCTTTAAATCGAGCTGATGCGCTTTTCGACGACAAAACCTACCTTAAATTACTTGGCTTACTTACTTACCTTTGTTACCTTAAATTGCTTGGCTTCACCATTATAGATAGCTGGTATGTGGTCCTTAATTATTTTCTGAAATGTAAGTGAGCGATCTTTCATATTTTTCATTACATGTATTACATCCTTCCTTATTGAGAACCTGGCCGTGACTCAGATAGATCAATAAGAGCAAAGTTAAATGATTCCGAATTTGACGGATTCACTCGCAAAAAAAGGAATCAAGTAATCATCTAGTCGATCGGATTCTGCGTTAAACAGACTGAGGTACGAAATAGTTGATTGATTGCTTGTCAGTGAAATGTGCTGAGCTTTTGCGCGATCAGCTTCCAATCCAGACATCCATTTTCGTGCTACCATCTCCTCCAACGCTAGATTCAGTAAGGTGAACTTCCGTTTCCCACCAAATGCCATGATCAGAGGATCAAGGCAACCAGAGCCTTCAACATTATATTTGATGGGGCATCGCATCTGAAATTTTTCAATATTTCTTGCAGGAAATTTCTACATTCTGCAAAGAGATCGATTTCTGGCTCTCTGAAACGAGTTTCAGCGGCGACCTAGCAATAAAGGCAACATCGATGTATTTTAAATCAAGCAAATTTTCTGACATCAAGAGAACGTTTAATCCTTGGAGTGTGGAGAGATGACGGGTAGCAGTCGGTTTAACAAAACTCCGTAAGAGAGAATCCATCATGCTTTCGAATGATTCGAAAAAATGGCAATACTGGCTTGTCACTCTGAAATTTTGTGAAAAAACCTCCAATTCATGAACTACAATCACAAAAATACAATCTTACTTTCAACTGACGATCTTTCAACATCTCCTTCATATGCCTGCAAGATTTTGACTGTGGTTCTTTTTTAATACGTGTCACATAATCACATGTTCGACATAGGCCTCAAAATTAGGAATTTGAGCAATAATTGTTTCTGCAACTGGAACATTCTCTACCCATCGAGTCGCACATTACTTCGGAGGAACTTCCACATTTTTTTGTTTTTGCAAAGTGCAAATAATCTGCTCGTCTCGAAGGAAGATATTTAAACACCTCCCTACAGCTCTGAAGAACCTTCATGATGTTATTGGACTTGTACTTGTCAACTGCTTAAAGCGCACCACCGGCAATGTAAAGAGAACACGTTCCGATTTCAAGAAGTTTGGAGTCATGCTCGCTTGATTCTTACATCAATCGGAAAGCAGAATTGTTTACATCAGGACCGTCCATGGAAATTTGTAAGTTTTGAAGCATCAAAGGGATTAATAAGTGCTTCCTGAAGAGTTTTGTGTAATTCGGACGCAGTGGAAATCCAAGAAACTGTGATGTCAAGAACATTGTGATGACTTTATCCCCATCCAGTACATACATGTAAATCAATCTGACCTCGATGTGACACTTCATTCAATTATTCATCAAATAAACACACAAAGAATGGTGACTTAGAGAGATCATCAAGTAAAAGTCCTTTCAGGTAAGGGGCAATGTTAAAACGTGAAAGTGCAGCCGAATTTGTCTTCGCCTAGCTGCAAAGACTGTACAAGGGACTCGTCAGGAAGAATTACAGTTTTCATCATCTCAATCTACGATGAAGCAGATCTGTGCGTTAAAATGTTTTCTCTGAAAATGAAGAGAATGATTCCATCATATGAAGCCGAATTCCATTTCTCCTGACTTTTCCAGACGATTAACACCCTGAGAAGGTTTGGGTCGGTTACTATAGCGACAGAAGCTCGATATTGTCCTCTTCATCACTTCCTTACAAATTACAGCAACACACAAGCGCATACTTCGCTATCAGACACAGTGCGTGTGTATACTTGCTTTGTTCTGATTGGCACGCGTCACCAACTACAGTCGATTCAACAACAATAAAATCCACACGAGTCAAGATGCCGAGAGCATTTAAATTGCAGAATGACGCAAGTGGTCAGATACGCATCTGCTCCATACTATGTTTCAAAACACTCAACATATCTGCTGCAAATGCGCTATTCTTGCATTGCAGATACGCTATGTTCTCAGTTGAACATAGCACCTTCATTTACAGTTACATTTACATAAATGATTCTATTGACGACTGGGAGTCAAATACGAATTTATTGCATTGAATATAGATGTACAAATTGACTTTCTATCTAAAAGTACAAAAACTGAAAATCGCCAAAATGTCAGTTACGCACTTTTATCTTTTGACGGCAGTGATGTTTATATCAGAAAGATGGAAAATATGGAATTTCTACTTTTTCTTTGTTTATACAGCAAACCAGTTTGTTAATGTTTGTCATCGGTCTTAAATTTATCTTATCTTTACTGCTCCCAATTTCAAAATTCCCTGATTTTTCCCGGTTTCCAGAAACCAATTTTTCCCTGACCTTTCCCGGTCTTCCCTAATTTTTCCATACTTTGTCATACACCCTGAAGAAGATTTACAGGTCTATCACATTGCTTTCGTATCTATACAAACTGTTCACGAGGATAATTTGCAACCGCATTGCGAAAATACTAGATGAAAATCAAGGAATTGAACAAGCAGGCTTTCGCAAAACTTTTCCAAAACAACTGACCACATTCATACTGAGACAGCTGATCGAGAAAGCGAACGAGTACCTCCAACCACTCTGTATTGGCTTCATTGACTTTGAAAAAGCCTTTGACTCTGTAAAGCATACATGTGTATTCAAAGCCCTGGAGAAACAAAGCTTGATATCCAGTACATAGATATATTGAGAAAACTGCACAATGAAGCAAAGTCAGTGATAGGAATGGAAGACGAAAGTACGCCTTTTGACATTAAAAGAGGAGTAAGGTGACCCAATATCATCGAAGTTTTTCACGGCCCCTCTGGAGGAGATATTCAAGAAGTTAAATTGGAACCAAAAGGGTGTGGGAATCAACGGCAGATACCTGAGCCACCTCAAGTTTGCAAACGACATCGTAATATTCGGCAACAAAATGGAAGACCTAGAAAAAATGATCGATGAACTCTCAGATTCAAGCAGCTTAAGTGGATTGAAACTCAATACCGAGAAAGCGAAGGTAATGAGAAACAAATTCATGACACCGTGCCGAACTATGATAAATGGCGTAGAAATAGAGGAAGTGGATCGATACGTGTACTTGGGCAAGGTGATGAGCATGACAGAAGGAGCGGAAGCAGAGATTTTCAGAAGATGCGCTCATGCATAACAAGCTTTCAGCAGAGGCGATGTAGTATTCAAAAGCGAGCTCCCAATGTGTCTAAAAAGGAAGGCCTTCGATCAGTGCATTCTACCGGTGTTGAAATACAGAAGCGAGACGTGGAGGACAACAAAGAAGCAAATGATGAAATTAAGCACTACACAGCGAGCGATGAAAAGAGCCATGCTGAAAATTTCGAGAAGAGACAAGAGAAACACCTGGTTAAGAGAAAGAACCGGAGTTAAAAATGTGTTGAAAGAGGCAGCAAAACAGAAGTGGAGATGAGCGGGGCATGTTGCAAGTATCCGTTCAGCCCTCACTGTCTCTTTTAGACTGTCAACGCCTTCCCTAAGTTCCTCGAAGTAACCTTAAACCGAACACTTTCCCCATAGTTCTCCCTGAGATCCAATCTTTTCCCACGTTTAAGATCCCCCCCGTGACATTCACTGCCCAGTAGCTCTCTTCTTTTGAAGGCGCTCGTCGCCTCTCGTCTTTTCTCTTCTCCAACGATCCTTCCTTTCCCCAAGAACGTCCGTTCCTCTTTGAGGCGCTTCTTCTACTCTTCTCATCCACTTTCTCCACCTGCTTCTTCTCCGCGTGAGCCCCTGGTCTCCTGTCTTCCCTTCCCTCCGTGATCCCCTCCTCTTTTCTCCGTGTCCCTGGCCCAGTCCTCTACTGCGCCGGTTCCGACCCAGTCCTTCTTCGAACCGCTTTGGTCCGAGACAACCTTTCCTCCCTCCCCGATGTTGACCTGACCATCTGGACTGACGGTTCCGTTATGGGACAGCTAGGACCAGGTGGCTCGGTTATTTTCATAACCTGCTCTTCAACTTTCGCTCTTTCCTTTCATGCTGGAGCGCACTGTTCAAGCTACTGAGGTTAAATGGTTGCAATCCAGCGTGCTCTCTCTTGGTCTGTTTCCGATCACTCTGTCCGTGCTCTCTTCACACTCGTCGCCCATCTCGTCCGCGTCTGTCCACTCTGTCTGGTCCTCTTCGTCGTGCAACTGCTCTTCTTCGATTTCAGTGTCATCGCAGTGGATCCCTGGTCACTCGAATATCAGTAGCAATGACACTGAAGATGCGTTTGTCAAAAGTGGCACTTCTCTCTCCTCTGCAGTTCCTCAGTGTCTGTCTCTTACGAAGTCCTTCATTCGTCGCCATTTCTTGATTGAAAGGATAGCGATAGAGGTAACGCACTAATACTGCCTCTTTATTGGGGGACATTATCATCGGAGGGAGTCAGGGCAGAAGCAATAACCGATAAAAATCACGGTTCCATCAGTTAAGAAACTATTCCGAACATACCATAACCTCATTAGTAAGGGCGAATCTCAGACAGTGGTTGCTTGTGCAGACCACCCGGCCGATTCGAATTTAAAAAAAGCGAAAAAAACGAATCCTTGACTCAGAAAAGCGAAAATAAGCGAACCGATAATTTTTACATCAAGCAATGTAGAATGTTGTTATAACGACATAATATGCCATCAAGCCATACACTACCACAAATACTACGAACCTGTGTAGATTGCGAATATTACTTTCAGGTACAAAAAATGATAACTTGTCGGAGTACCTATTAGGAGGTATTTTTCCTGCATCTTGTTAAACGATTCGCAAATGCACCGGACCATATTTATACATAAAGCTCGCTTTTTTATTCTATTAATGATCAAACATATGACCAGCAATCAACCTAGATTACTTCAATTTTAGACAAATAATATAGTTTCTAAGATTGTTTCCACAGAATTGTTGAAGCATAGTGTCGAAAAAATAAAAAAAAATACTGGTAGAAAATTCAGCAGAATGAAGATGATTTTATAATTTCTAATGTGTTTAAGGATTTTTCTCTAACTGTCATGCTTCCAACTGCTAAATTAGCCTAAAACTTTGTACATCTCTTTCATCTGAATATTCCAAAAGAATATTGATATTTTCAAGAATATTTTTTAGATAGGAGTCTGTAAGCTAAAGTCATGCGAAATGGATCATATGACGAGTATAGGATCCTTATTAAGGTTTTACATCAATATGGCAATTATTTTATACAGTGGTAGAATGTACACAGAATGCTTCATCTGATAATCACTGTAGTTTTCTTCAGAACTCGCGGTACACATGCTAATATTAGTGCTAACTAGGATGAATTTGTGTAAAGGAAGATAATGCTCATGATTAAGCTACATTATTGAAGCAAAATTCATGTTTTATTAGATGGTCGATGCCGCATCGATGTAGGCTATATAACGGGTGAAGTATTACGTAATCAGTATGACTAGTAATGTAAATAGTAGTCAAATTATTTATAAACTAGTGCATTGGGCCAACTGGTACATATGTTCTTCAATCTAAAACTCAGAAAGTTTCAGGTGGTTATAAGAAAATAGGCTACACAGTACACATATCTGATCATATCAGTATCATATTAATATCTTTATCAGTAGATGCAAAATGATTATTATAAACATCAACTTTTTACCCAGTTACACGTGCTTCACGAAGATCACAGGTGAAAGTGACAGAAATAAATAGCTTAGCATAATACCTGGCAAACTTCAACAGAAAATATTCCATTGTGTATATTGTCATCTCAATTTCTGAGGCCTATTTATAAACATTATGCAATGCATATCACTCATTCGCATAAACTGATCCGCTCGTTAGCTCGATAGTAGGCCTCCCGTGTGTCTGTGGCAAGCCAGCATGGATTGATGTCTCGAATTCCTTGACTGACAAATTCGATGACATTCATTTGTAGCATGTAACCCGCATGTGCCTTCAACATGCATCAATGCTGACTCGTGTAAAAGCCATAGGACCATGGCCTTAGTTACTGTAAAAAATTGTGCATTCACCGGAACGCAGTACGACAAGATCTTGACTTCAAGACTAGCTGCAACATGACTTTTTTTGCTAATAGGGGCACATTCTCCAATTCCCCTGTATAATATAGTTATTACATAAGATTATGCAATCGTCAAGATATGCATTCAATTGTCAACACATGAATGATAGCATGGCTAAAGTAAAGGGCAAAATGACAAAAAGTCACGTTGCGTTGTCAACATGCAGAAAAGGGCTGCACTACGAAACTCTTTTTTCCTGCTCTACCAAAACAGCGAAAATTTAGGCATATTTTCGAAAAAGCAAATGTCTGGGTGGTCTGCTTGTGTAAAAGGATCTCGTTCAAAGTTATCTATGTGTAAGACTGTGAGTAAAACCAGAAGCGCAAAATTTTCGTCAAAAAGTTCCTGTCAACCTTTTGAATCTATTATCTTTTGGTCTAACTAAACCTCCATTTTTGAATTTTTCTGCCTTCATATTTTGGATTTCATCCTTATATTACCACGGATACATGGTGTTAGAAAATTTGTTGATATTTGAAATCATATCAAGGATTTGCGGGTGATACTACTACTAATTCCGAATAGGGCAAATCTAAGATAGCCGATTTTACGGGCGCTGTTTTTGTTTTTTGAAATTTGCATTACTTGTGGGAAATCATCTTATACAGCTGCACACATTTTACCTTTTTATAACATGAATTAAATAGCCTATATCTACAGAAATTGATCAGATACTTGGACTTTATGTCAAAAGGTAGGAATGCAGGATTACACTGCATGATAGGTCGACTGAAATTGTAGGCCTATTCGCTGCAGCTTCTGAAAAAAATCGAAATTCAATTAAATAGCAGTAGAAAGGACAATCAAGACCATATGACCAAGAAGTCTGCATAAGGTGATGCAATTTCGATAGGCTTATCTTACATTCTTACTACAAGCATAAACATATGATGAATTGGTAATTTGGTCTATGATTACCGTTGTTGACTAACATAGTATGTACATGTATATGAAATACCTTTCAATATTTGCATGTTCTTCTTGCTACTTAACAAGTGGCTTTGGGCTTTGATTTCACCGTACCAATCGTCTAGGTGGCGCCCTTTCTTTCTAGAACTTGCTACCACAAAAGTCACATCAAATCAATTTTTTATGATAAAAAAATAAGCTAAAAATAATAACGCTAAGTTATGCTAAAAACACTAAAAAATACTATAAATGACCCATCTCCTAAGAATCATGATCGCAATAAGTGCTTTGGGATCGGGACATGTGCCTGGTTGATAGATAGAAAATGCCTGAAATTGATTTTTGTTCAGTTATCTGGAAAGGTCTTTGCATTTCGCACCCCAAAACATCACTCTAAATAGAAGCAGCGACTGATATTCGAAGTAAGATTTTTTACAATACATGAAACTGCTTCGTCTTCAGAAAATCACATGCGATCTACGTACATTCCCAGAATTTTTAAAACTCACATACACACGCGAATCTCGTGTACGGAGGACACCCTGATCCAAAAGCAGAAGCATTCATCAACGCGTTGTTATGTCAATATCGCAAAGAAAGCTGGGACTACATGGAATAATATAACACGCGATGTTTATGTTTTTCTTACCTCTTAATATCACCATCTAATAAGCACACATGAATTATTGATTAAGACAAATAGCATCTTCTAGATTCCGAATCACTAAAATGAAATTCGGCAATCCATTCATTGTTGTTAAGTCAAACTACAATCGGACAAGGAATATTTATTTTCAGTAAGATTCCATTTCTAATTCCTTTGTTCTTTGATGAAAACTGAGACCCATGCTAGGAGACTACTAAAATTGAACTAGGATCTCACATCCACATACAATCAAGTAAACTGAATTTACCAAGCGCACTTAACCGAATGAGAGTTTGCTGTGAATGACGATTTCTCAAACTAGTTAGATAACTTCAAGCCTCAATTTATGAGGTAACATATTTCAATATATAACATGCTTCTGCTCATGAAAGTAATACATGAATATCTACGATAGGGTATATTCCT
Organism: Prostheceraeus crozeri; assembly: GCA_907163375.1. Lineage (NCBI taxonomy): Eukaryota > Metazoa > Platyhelminthes > Polycladida > Euryleptidae > Prostheceraeus > Prostheceraeus crozeri. The sequence continues at coordinate 72,371 of CAJQUW010000274.1, forward strand.
ACCTCGATAGATTTTCTTTGAGATTCGACATCATCAGTATTGACCAATGCCGGAATCAAGAAAGGTGAATTATCCTCAGTTTCTTCAAGTTCATTAGAGGATGTCTTTAAAGAAGTGGGCGAACCATGTGACGCATTATCTTTGGTAATAGCGGTTGGAAATTGTCTTGTATTAGCACATTTGTCTGTCTCAACCACATGCTTTCTCGATGAGTCTGAGGTGAAGGAGGGTATATGATTTTCTAAAATGGGCGATCTCGTTCTCGATAAATGCGGAGAACGAATTGATTCATGAGCACCAATCAAGTGGGACTGCATCTTAGAGGATCCCGATGCATGCTCTTGTGTGGAAGGAGAGGACGTCCGTAACAGTCCCGATGCATTCATAGATTTATGGGATTCAGCAATAACACCTGAAAAATGTAAAAAAACGTTACTTTTCAGCAAAATAGCACTCGATTTGATGAACGTTATGTCACAAATCAAGTCTAGGCTGTAGATTAATGAACTAAATAAAAACTAGTAAAAGTTTGACCCGTCAAGATTGATAATGCTATTTCAAAGTACAACGGTCGGCATGAATGCTCAAACTGCTGCTCTTTACCAAATAAATTGCAAAATAAAACAGTGAAAGTAAGGACAAAGCTATTTATTATTCTATTAATCTGATGAGCCCAAGTTATTCAATTTTTTAATGAATATCAACTGACTAATGCATGCACTGTAAAAAGCTGCGCCCTTCTGAACTATTTTTAGATGACTGGTCTTTTTCGAATGGCTGCGCGTCCTTCGATAGTTCTGTATGTTCAAATTGGCAAACGGGGAAATAAAATGGACTACTTAACCGATTGGTTGAATTCATTCAATAGGACCTACAGAACGGGGTACAGCACGTCAGCTCCGCTCGTGTAGATTATGATTGAACAGTGAAGATGCAGTCACTATTATCAAATTTTTCTTAATAAACTTGTACATCAGTCTGCATCAGCGTTGCATGTAAGATATGAATAATAGGCTCTCTTCTGTGGCACTTCAGCAAGAATGCCTCAAAATGCTGATTCACGGCATGCTTCCGATGAAGTGTTTTGGAGGACAATTGAGATCCGTTTGCAGCGGGCAGTTAAATGGAAGGCACCCCCGAATTCTTTCTGTGATGGAAGATACTGGAAAAATGTTGCTTAAAGTTTTCCCACTGATCCGAAATTCGAAGCATAAAGGTGGCTTAAGGCTAAGCCACCATGAGGAAAAAGCCGAAACACAAACAACGCGGTCACACCCGCAGTTACTTCACAGAATCCCAATATTCACGGCGTGCAGTCCAGTATTCTGAGGAATGTAAATGTAGATACGTTGTGAATTGCTGGAAGTTTCATCTAAGTATCGCTACACCTTTCTTGGGACAGCCATGAATTTTGTGGAAAGGTTCAAGAACAAGGTTCCAATCTAGGATTTAAGTAAGTTGAATATTTTTGATGCAAAGGATGTGCTAACGCTTGGCCCGTCCATCCACGATTTACTTGACAAATTCGTTATGATTTTTGCAAAATTTAGCCATGTTTGATGATTTTATGACGAGCCATCTTATCTTGTGACAAATTTTTGTGGGTACAGAGCGTCAGCTCCGCTCGTGTACTGTAGATAATGATTGAACTGTGAAGATGCTAAAGTATATGACGGATGTTCAACCTCGGGCTAAACATATTAAAACGTTTGGCAAGGTTGAATTACTTGAAATTTGTGTCACAATTCCATTGATTGAGACTAAATTTACTTAATAAATTGACGTACAGTATAGCGAGAAAAAACATTTGAGATCCTTCACAAATGCGTGCCTCAATACCCAAAATATATTGAAGCGCATGATGTTAATTGATGGAAAAGCAAACAACTGACTTAAATTATAAAGTTTATGCTTGCTGATATAAACCCAAGCATTAAAAACGCACACCGAAAACTACTTGATCGCACAATCTCGATTACAAAAATGAAAAAAATACATGCTATATTATAATAATCTATAATAACAACAAAAATTTGCGTCAAAAGTCAAAACTATCTGGTCGGACAATCTCGATTACAAAAGTGAAACATACTAGTGCATCAATGATGTTAGGGAAGCTACTAATAATCTTTGACGAAGTATTGACTCACTCAATAATAACAAAAAATCACGTATGGCTGAATGAAAGCTTCATGAAGGTATCACTACTCGTAGATTAGCAGAATGAATCATTCCAAAAAGTTTCTTCAATTCTTCCTTCTTATTAGCTCTCCGAAGTAATGCGTTTGACTGAATAAGAAGTTCAATACTTCTATATCGCCCTATCTTCCGCTGTTGGCCGTGACAGTTCAATGATGTTGGTTATGTGCGAGTATATTAAGATAAAGAATTTATTATCATTATTATATTCAGATAGTCTAAATAGTTAAGCAAACCAAATAAGTTTTAGGATTATGTGTAATAGTACGTGAGGATCATTGACGTCAGCAGAAAATTATCCGCTCTTGTTTTCCAGATCTTGAAGTGTTCGAGTGATGTTTTTTTCAGTTCGATAGGCAAGCGAAGTCGCGTGTTTACTTTCAAAAACAACTTCGCTCGAGAAAGCAAATTGGATTTCAAAATTTCTTGGAGTTCTGAAGTCGAATATTGAATTTCCTTCTCCTTCACTTCGATGTTCTGCTGTTCCGTCATAGAAACCTCATTTTCACGTTTTCTTTTCAGTTAAAGCTCTTCCACTTCTCTCTTAGCAATGATAGCCTCTTTCAATCTCCTGTTATCTTCAAGTGCTGCATTGTACTTTCGAAATGATTCTGCGAATGAAAGTATCAAGATTGGTGATTTTGATGTTCATGAATCAGCCTACATGAGCCCCCAATTGTGCTACGTCAATGCGCCACAAGCTTTTCTACGTCCAGGGACCCCAAGTGAACATCTGAGATGGGTTTATTCAGTGAAAAAAACTGATTCAGGGTGCGCATTGCTGTGGCTAGGAGTTAATGCGCATTTTGCTAGGTTTTGTAAACACCTGCACTTTGGATTTCCGAACACGTCAGTGAATTTTGACACCTCTTCATAATATTGATCGATTCTTCCCATGTCCTGATGATTCTTCAAAAAGACAATCCAGATGTTCTTCGTGAAAACGATTCCAGTGTGAATTTTGAGGCATTCCTCGGAATCTATTCTGGGACACAGAACAGCAATGAAACGATGATGTAATGTTGTTTTTAAGCGGACAGTCTCCATTCATTTTCAAATTCATGACAGATATCGTCGATTGATCCGGTTTCAAATTGTTCAGCTGAATGTGGGAATGTAGTGTTTAATGCAGGTTTCAGTGGCTTAAGAATTGTTCCAGGATAAACATGATATTAGGGACAACGAATTATTCGGATCACCACGGTTATCCGGGTGAAGCATGGTTGTCATTTACAACTGTCGAATCAAGGGGAGCATACTTTTGTAGGTTGCTGACAACTACCACGAAGATATCAGTGGTACTTCCGGTGGCGGACAGACTCGAACCCTGGACCTTATGCACTTCTGTAACGAAGCCCGGCACCTAACCAACAGTTCAGTTAAAAAAAATTCCACCGCCAATTTTTTGTTCTAAGATGCTTCATAGGTTTTACTGTTACTAAACCAATAAAAAAGGAAATCATTCAATGTGCAGTTTTTTGTTGAGAAAGAAATTCAAAATGGCGTCTAAAATGAATAAAAATTACACTTGAAATATAGTCATATCTGAGTTACCATTGTCAATTGCCCTCAAATGATGAGTCTTTGGTAGAATAGAATCTTCATCAATTTTTCTTTCCCATTTCACTTGTCTGCGATAGTTAGACGGCCGGCAAAAAATACAAAATGGTGTTAAAAAATATTTCTTTTGTAATTTTGGACTAATATTGCATTCTTTGATAAAAATTGATAAATGTACAGGTAATAATCGCGTGAATTATACTTGATGAGAGGTCTCTTGCATACCCGTACGAAAATAAATTTGATTTCTTACTAAGAATTTACATAGGATCATATGTAAGACCTTATAAGAACATAAGAACGTAAGAATCCGTATACGAACTATGTATAAGACTTATATCGGATCTTATATACGATCGACTATTATTTCTTGTATAAGCTGTTCTCTAAGAACTATGTATAAGTCTTATATCGGATCTTATATACGATAGACAAAACTTACTTGTATAAGCTATTCTCTAAGAATTATGCATAAGTCGTACGTTGAATCTCAGACGATTTCTTCTATGCTCATATCAATTAATTGCATATCAGAATTTCATAAAATTTGAAAAATGGACATATCAATATCATTCATTCACTGAAAGAAGAGGCCTGTCACAATCTCTTTCACGTACTTGAATGGCAGTTTTCTATTTCACAGTAAAGTCTTAGCGCTCTAGAAGTGGCGTAAAGTTGGCAATGTACTTTCACTAAAAGTTTCGTTCAAACAGATTTGGCTGAATTGCTACCACATCACCAATGCTCTGATTTTTAAAAAGTAAGCACAGTCTATCAAAAATTTCAATATCCACAATATGAGAGTCATTCAAGCATTCAACCAGTCGTAAATGAGGAGATTCGTTGAGGTTATTTATATCAAGCTTGCTGCCGACACTAATCATAAAGGGCAATGGCCCCTTGTCAGCATAATGACACACCTTGGCTTTGATGCTACTGTGTGTCATACATGGAGATTCACAATCACAATTACTCAACAAATAGAAAGCTTGTATTTCTGCAAATTTGACACTTTCGTCTAGGAGACAAATGATTGAAGATTGCCTTTTACGAAACCTCGTATATGATGTGCTGCAAAACACGGTAGAACGGTGAAAAAGTCTGCAGAACTCCCAGACATTTCTCCATTCATCAATTTTAATGTTCATTCGCTTGATCGCGCCTAAAATTCGAACACCCGTATTATGTAAGTGGCCTTCACAGAAATTACGTGAATATCGTTTATGCGAGATTTCAGTAACATAGCAATCTATTATTCGCGTTGCAATTTGAGAAGGTACGCTTTGCGTTCCTGTAACACGACGCTTAATTTTACCTAGAAATGATTCGAAACTGCGTGTTGACCAAGCCCATAATGGCCCCCAATTCTTCACTGAATTTGTTAAGTGCTGCAGTTGGTGACAGTTCCATGTCATGTTCTCTTTCCCATATAATATTTCATTGTACTGACAGAAGGTATATAGTTCATGATCCGCTTCAATAATATCAGTATCAGTTATTGCATCTTGCAATAAACGAAATACTGCATTGGATAGCAACAAAAAGTGATTATAATAATCTGCATTCAGAGTGTTGCGTAAAGCCACTGGCCCGAAAAAAAGCAGAAATGAAAGAAATTCATTTCCTCTCCAGTACTTGCGGGTATTCAATGGACGATACGTTCGGCGAATGTCACTTGGCACACGAAATTGACAGATGATCCTCTCTACATTTGCTGCATTTCTTCCTAAATACCACTCCCGATCATGATGTTTTGAATCTAGCCACAAGTGTAGTAAGCGTCTCATTACTCCAAGTAAAACACAGTGTAAGTAGTCTGGAACAAATGACTGGACACTGTCGAAGAATCTGAGATCTCTAATAGTACATGGGCGGAGAACACCCTTTGGATTGAAGGCTTGGGGCCTCTCACGAAGTCCGGCTACAATATCACCAACAATTAACATCTCAGTGGGATTTCGTTCACGAATATCCTCGCAGTTGGGAAATACAGTACAGTGGCCAATTCTTTCGCCGCGTATTTCGCATGTGCTACAACCATAAAAGCCATTATATTGGGTTACCCCTTGAAGAGATGAGCGCATTGGAGCATCAGCAGTGCAAACCACCACATAAATACGAGAGCAACGAAACTCCGATCTATCACTGTCATACCATGTTACTCCAGAATTTTCCATTTCTCGCCATTTTGGTAAGAGCAAATTGATCAGAACAGGAACATCCAGCTTCGAACCATGCCATATGGCATTAACAACAGTATTATTAAATCGAACGGAAGGCCGTAATTCGTTGATACAAAACGTCACGGGTGTGACTGAATAATGGGAAGTCGAAAATAACGGAAAACTGTCAACATTAAGAATAAGAGTCAGGATATCATGTGCCTGAGGACTCATAGATAGAAATCGGTCTCCATCAAAAAAATCACAAATGACACTTGAATTATTTTGAGTACGGTGCTCAATAAGTCCATTTGAACTTTCTAGAATAATGCGAATTTGGGAATCGATCGGATACACCAGTAGGTAAGGATCCATTTCCGATAGCGATGAATGACAAATTTCACACGTTTTTATATCTTCTAAAATTCGCCAGCAATTTATACAGTAGCGATGCGTGTGAGTGGCGAGCTGCTTCTCAGATTTCAATTGTTGTGATATTTTTCGAAACTGATATTTAGATACTGGAATTCTGTTATCACTGGTTGAATGTAGTCGCAATAATGACAATAGATTGTCGATAAGACTGCTTTTCAAACTATTTTCACTAATAAAACGAGAAATCTCGAGAACTGACTCCTTTACAGTCAATGATGAATTGGGAAAAATAGGCATTTCTAGTAAATGCTCCGAATCTTCATTTAAGTCAACGATCAATTCACCATTGTCACTACTATCGAAATCGGAGATGTCTGTCACAGTGCTGTCGCCTTCATAAGAATCTGATGATGAAAAAATATCATCACAGGCAACATTTAATGATGAGCAGGTTATGTTTGAGGTAGACATAGGACATTCATTGCCGTCGCTGCCAACGGAATCTGATGAATCCAAAGATGAAGCGATGTCATCACTTTCGGACTTGATGGAATATGATTCGTAGGCTCTCTTCCTGCGTCTGCAACGCGCAAATCTTGACTCCATAGTTGAAGTAGAAGACACACACTTTTAACAAATAAGAACTGTCGAGGAGTAACAGGTGGCTATTGCGTAAACTGCTTCTCGAAAAGGCTCTCTCTGTCTCGACCACATATCACAGTATAACTTCTGTTATGCTGACGTAACAATAGACTGATTTCCACTATATCACCCATCTATCACGTATGAACACGAGCTCCCACGAAAGAGGGCGACTCCAACGCTACACAGTCGATTGTGAAAGTTGCAGTATTGTGTATTAGTCATCAGCACTGAACCCTAGTTGGCGAACCTGAGCCAAATAGGATTCCTTGCGTCAGGCATCATGAAGACAAGTGTGATGATAGCATTATCTTCCCGTCAATACTCGGAACAATTGAAGAGTCAATAATAGCGTGAAACGTCGCGTCATGCGCATTGATGACCTTGTATCAGTGTTCCAGAGAGCTTTTTCCACGTATCCGGTAGTAATGATTAAAAAAGCAAGATATTCAGCGGATACCAAATATTTATTATATAAATTGCCAATATTTCGCCTTACGGCTTTATCAAGGCACAATAGAAACAGAGAGAATGGCGAGGTATTTATAGAAGGACTACATGTAAAAAGAGTTCACAGTTCACAGCAGGGTGCACACAGGCTAAGAGCAAGCTATATGGAAAAGTCAACATGACTTGTTTATATGAAGAATATACACAGTGGCACTTTATATCCCTGGAATTCCTTTTCTCCCATGTCTATCAAAAGAGCTATAACACGGTTTTTCACTCTCAGAATTTTGCAAAATGATAGTAAGGGTGTAGCCATAAAGACGAGCCGCGTACTTGTACAGCATTTTTATGATATTGTCTAGCTAGTTTGGTGCTGATAGTTCGAATAATCGATGGTGTACATGTACATAAAAATTACGGCACCTACATGTCTATGGTCATGTACCCTTGCGTGATAGATGTATGGTCTGCATACGTGATTGAAAATTATGAAGTTATGCCTCACTCCCCATTTCAGAGGAATTACGCGCAAAAGATGCCCGTCAAAGGAAGAAGATAAGGGAGCTCAGCGACCTACAAAATGTTGTGGTTCGACTGGAGCATGTCGTCAAAAACTTATCTGCTGGGCCGTCTCATGTATCCGAAAACATCAGCGAACCGGAGCTGGACCCGGAAGCGAAAGTAGTCCTAACAGATAAGGTTCCTGACGTCATAGTGACACACAGGGAGAGACGCAAGGCACTAAAAATGCACAGAAGCGGAGTGTCCGCTAGTCGGCTGACAAGAGTCGTAACGGACTATTTCTTTACAAAATAATAACTGGCGGCCTCCAGCTGCCAAGGGTCTGGAGGGAGGCCGCCTCTCGACTCCAAGATAGTTAAAGCTATCAGACACTTCATTATGAATTTGTATTGTACTGAGGCAAAAGGAAAGATTCACCAATACATCAACCAAAAATGTACCGACTCACGCAAGTAGACATAGCCATCTATTTGCTTATTTTATTATCTCCGTAAATGCTAGAAACTTTGTAGAATTTGTCGGTTGAATTTGTTGTATCTACTCGCATTCTTGCATAGTTTTGATGGTTGATAGATTTTGCATTGATCTTTTCAAATATTTGATGGCTGCTACTTCAGATTCCTTTGTTGTTTTTGTTAGCATTCTTGTTACATAATTGACAAGTGTTTTAGATGCTGTGTATACGTTCATGTTTATGTATGTTTATATTCCTGGTCTTACGCGAATACAGATATTTAACACACATGTGTATTATGTGCAATTTTGTTATTAGTTCGCGTTTATGGGTGTTCATAGATGAATACACACAATGTGTGCATTCTCTATAATTTTTCATGTGTTATACAAGAAATAGAGGAACTGACTATAAGATCTTATATACGACAATAGGTAAGAGCATATATGGAACTTAGCTAAATTCTTATACAAGAAATAGAGGAACTTAGTATAGGATCTCATATACGATACTAGATAGGAGCGTATACAGAACTTATAAGATTTAAAATTCTACTAAGAATTCTACTAAGATACATTTCTAAGAACTTAGATAGGATCATATATGCGATTTGAGAAAAGTTATACAAGAATATAAGAGAAAGACTAGTTCTCGTATGCAAGAGCTTACCTAGTATCTTGTATAAGACAAAATAAAATCGTATAGGAAATCTGACGACGAATGTTGCGCTTCTTACTAAGAACTTAGTATAGGATCTTATATACGATATTAGATGAGATCATACATGGAACTTAGCTAAAATCTTATATACGAAATCGAAAGTATTTTCGTACGGGTATGCAGGTATAATTTCTTTTATTTAGCAATCTGTATACGAATTGTGTGCAGTACGTTTCCTAAATCGCTGCACAGCCCAAAAAATCCTAATACATCTTCTGTATATTTCCATAGAATTTAATCGAAAGTTGATAAGTAATTATTAAATTAATTCACTTGGTCAGCCGAACTGTGGTTTGCCTAATTAAATGAAGTACTGTAATTAGTGATTGCTTTGTTACTTCCACAGTGGTATTTCAGACATCATGTCGGTCCTAGCGTCAGTCTTGTCAATTCATTGATGAGCTGCTCTTGTCGATCCATTCATCGAACACAAGCGTCAGCATTCCTACAGCGTAAAGAAATGCTACTGTTTGTTGCTAACAGGAACAGGTGCAGAGACGAGACAAGCCCTCGCCTGTCTGATCCGAGATTCGATATCTGACCTCAAGTGAGGGAGATGATGACTCACCCAATGACTGAGTAAGGGAATAAAACAGATTTGAAGTTTGCCAGTGAACGGATGGGCCAATTTTGACGAAACTTACATGTTCTTGGAGCTGATAACACAAATCATTCTTTTGAAGCCAAACTTGAAAATGCTAGCGCAAATACAACAGAAGCTATCAACTTGTGTGCAGTTGATCGCTCAAAACATCGTTGACGCGAAAGTAGCTTAGAATTAGACAAAAAAGCATATTGAGTGAATCTGTACCAAATGTTGTCGAAATTGGAAAAATATATCTGAAAGCTTAACACGAGCCTGATTGAATAATGATAATCTTATTTTCATGTATTGCGAAGCTTCGTCTGCAGGCATCGGTGAATTAATTGACCAAAAATTCATACTCTTAAGTCTGCTGACCACAAATGACCAGATACAATCTAATTGCTCTGCTAAATTAAAGTACTAAATAAAATATTTCACATGATATGTTTATCGAAATTGAGCATCTTCAGCATTGAAAAAATCGTGTCAGAATTTTTAGCAATATTATTTCGGCAAAACTCTTTTGCATTGTATCTTTTGCACATTCGTCAACTTTCATAAAAAAAATTCAGTCGTCTTCATGTTGAAATCCTGCATCAAAGAAAACGTCCAATTTTTTTTCATGGGACCTACTGACCACAACTCACCACTCATGAAAGAGAAATATATGCCAAAATAATCTATGGGACATAAGGTTTCATATGGTATATTGGTTATTAAAATTGAACTAGGCTTCAACAAGAAAATTACATTTGAAAATGGGCTACCTTTTTTGCGCAATTACTTTTGAAGCGGTCTGTATAAAACCAAATGATGCGGAGGCAAACTATGTATATTCAATAGAAAACATATCGAAAGATATCGAAATTTCAATCAGATTGCAAATGTTGGCTATTATACATTTGCACAGCTTTCAGGAGTCTTTCTCCATATCTTGGATTTTGCGTTCTTTTGACAGAAACTCTGCTCCAGACCATCTGAAAGTCATGATTAAGGCTTTCAGCAGCTCGCTCACTGTATGGGGCAAATCCGCTGTCGTACACCATGCAAGACTCTTGAATGTGGAAAAATATCGCGTGAATTTTTATGGTGACTGGGATGCTTAATTTCAAATAAGAATTCTTGAAATCTGATATCCTAGACACGAATTGTGCGTGAAACTGATGGCCGAAGCAAGCATCAACAACACATTTAAAACATCTAAGCGCTTCAACGAACTTCATGCATGATACTGGACCGGTTCTATCAAGAGGTAAAGCTCAGGAGGAGGTACCTTAGCAATTACAAGTGTTGTGTCATCCCCATTTAAAACAGTTGGGTGGGATCCTGGAATCTACTTTTCATAGAAACGTCCTGGTACGAAGAGACTTCATTTTGTTGTGAATTGACAATGACACCTTTATGAAATTCTCCAACGTCAAGGCTGATCTTGATGAGGGCAAATTCTTCCCTAATTCCACGATCAGTCAAAATTTCTTCAACAAAAGCCTGCAAATAATTGCATAAACCTGTTGTGCAGCGGTTGTGTAAACGTTTCAGCCTTCTCACAACCGGACAGCATCACTGGCCTACATGACACTAGCATCTACGATACCCTGAAATATGAATGATCATAAGTAATGATTCTTCCTAGATACTGAACATACTTTTAAAATCGTACAATCGACAGATACAATAGGCTGGTAATTGTTTACAGCTTTCCTTTATAAAGATGGTTAATGACCGCTATAACAAAATGAAGCATGCACTTACCAAAAAATATCACGAAGCCTACAAAGAGATATGATATCAACAACCATACATATCCGTTCACATATGTTCATAGCTATGAACATATAGCTATATAGCATATGTTCTAGAGCTCGTTTACAAAATTTGATATTTACAAACACCAATGCAAATAGCTAATTCGTGTTTGTACTTCATGCACGAAGGTGAGCTGCCGAATTTCCAAGCAAGTGCCCAATGAGGTGCTGATTTACTGCACTGACGGCGGCTAAAAAGCCAAAAGCGCTTGCATTTCAGCCTGAAGAAACTTCATCAGTGCTTGTAGCTCCGGCAATGATTCAAATCAAACCTTGCTCTCATTTCTTTTGTTTCAAACATATGTAATAAAAAAATGACATCTAAGAACAACATTTGGCTTTTGAACAAGATTATAACAGCTAGTTGATTAAGGTTGAGTCACCATGAAACAAGTAAACGCAACATCGACACGAAAAGAGATCCTTATTACTTCTGCAGTTGTTTGCGATTTCAATTTTCGTTGGTGTCTTCGCCGAAATTCAGTCGCTTTTGTAACAGGTGATCGTACAAAATTTTCATTCCTCACTCCCTTGTGTTCCGAAACTTTTTGGTAGATTTTTCTTTCTTTTCTGGCAGACGCTTTGGCAACGTTTTGGAGAGCATCAAAGCAATCAGAACTCAATGCATAAGACTCCACAATATCGTATTACAACTTTTTCGTCAAGCATTCCCACCTAAATTTATTCCTTATTTCAAAGCATTGATTACTTGCGTTTCGTCCTGCTTCTTCAGGATTGACGAAAGAATCACTGACTTCCTTGTGGAAGAATTTTCTGCTCAAGCGTCAAGCGAATTTTTAGAAAGCATCTGCTTTGAATCTGATCACCCTTAAAAATGCAGGGTTTTAAGGTCCCCCCAACAATCTGCATAGCACCCTTCACAATTTTTAAGAGCCCTACGTAATCTAAAAAGGCCCCACATACTCTTGTCTTCAAGGATCCCGGTCTCAATCCTATAGGCCCTTTACAATCTCAAGAGGTCTATTCATATCTAAAATAAGAGTTCTTCAAAAACTAAAACAGTTGCCGTTCACAATCTCAAAGGGATGCTTCAAAAAATCTTATGGGTCCCTTTCAAAATCTAAATATGGCCCCGTTTACAAACTTAAAGGGCCCATTCACAATCTCAGAAGAGCCCACTTCAGAATATTTGAGGCCCCTTTCACAACCTCATAAGGGTCTCCTTCACAATATCAAAGGGTCCTTTCACAATCTTAAAAGGGCCCTATGACGACCTTAAAGGAGCCCCTTCGCTATCTTAAAGGGCCATTGAATGGCACCTTCGTGATATCAAAGAGCGGCTTCACAATTGCAACTCAGAATGCGACTCTTCACAATGCTAAAGGGCCTTTCATAATCTCAAAAGGGTTCCCTCACGATCTCACTGCACAATCTCAGAAGGACCCCTTCACATTCTTGAAAGACTCTTAACAATCCTAAAGAGCTCCTTCACAATCTCAAACGAGTCCCTTTACATTCTTGAAGGGCACTTCAATACCTTAAAGAACCCCCTTACGATCTTAAACGAGCCCCTTCGCAATCTCAAAAGGGCTCCCTCAAGATTGCGAAGTGCCACTACACAATCTCAAAGTGCCACTTCACAATATAAAAGGGCCCCTTCACTATCTCGAAGTGACACTGCACAATCCCAAGAGGGCCCCTTTACTTTCATGAAGGCCCCTCACGATCTTAGTGCCACTGCACAATCTCAGAAGGGACCCTCGCGATCTTAACGGGCCCTCTCACAATCTTAAAGGACCTATTCGCAATTTCAAAATCTAAAATAATTCAAAATCCAAATTATTTGTTCCTTGACAAAACATTTCCTCACTGCTTAGATTGTTCTGAAAAAACCCCGGAAATCCGGTTAAAACCGGAAGAGTGGCATCCATGTAAAATCAATCTCGTTCACCGATAGTTTTCTTGATCCTTTCCGACAACACAAGATACATACACGATATCTACATTTATCATGTTCGTCGATGAAGTCATGTTCACTCGTTGCCATTCTACTTGAAAATACCAATTTGATTAACTGAATTAAATATTTTAATTTGAATTCAAAATATCATGGCGGGTCTGACTAACAACAACTTTTGTGTACGTGTAGCCAGTGGTCGGGCCAGAGATTTTTCCATTTTTTTCGCAGCTCCGCCAAATTTTCGCAGGCCTACTAATGCGAGCAGTAGAATTTTAGCAGCATATATGATAGCAGAATTATAGCATCATATTTCATGATCAAGCAGGGTGAGATCCGCTCTTATCATCAAAACCTGACCAAGAGCGCCTATGTATCTTCTGGGAGGTATATACAATAGTCCTGTATTTTTTATGCAATTTTGATATTGATGCAATGTACTACAGATTGTTTCATAAAAAATGGATCACCCTTAAACATCGCCTTAACTTCAACTTTGTCTAACTCCGCCAAACTTGAAAGAATTTCTCTGAAATTTGGAAGATATGTCAGTTGTGCTTACTAATATCATTGTTGGAAATTTCAAGCATGAATATTGAGTTGTTTTCATGTTATAGATAAAAAAGTAGTAGATAATTTGATCTTCATTTAGCAATGTTACAGAAAATCATACCTCACTCTTATAAAATTACATTTGTTTCCTTTGTTATGTAATATGTTGTTCTACAAGCCAAAAGCTATCAAGAAAAACAAAAATAAAGAAAATCGGTCAATCAGAGCCAGTATAGCACTATTATTCATCAACAATAATGTAACTGCTACATGTAATTAACTGGACTTCATGTTCCATAGCTTCCTGACTTCGTTGCAGTGGTGTTGGCAGCACTCCTGATTGCTTTCAGCTAGAAATCTATCTCTTACCGGTTGAAAACCATACAAAGCACAAATGAACAATAACGAGATCGCATTCACAAAAGGCAAAGTGTCAGCCTTGCTAGACCTAGGGTTTTCTTTGCGAGCTACAAGCAAGCGACTAAATGTCCCTTACACAAATGTGCATCGATGGCATAATGATGATTTTCGACTCTGTCGTAAAGAGGGCTCTGGCCGTCCACGCAAAACATCCAAACGTAGAGACCGCCTAATTTTGAGATTTGTTAAAGTTGATCCAAGTCTCTCGTTAACTGAGATGGCTGCACTAGACTCGTCTATTTCTAAGTCCATTATTCGTAGAAGACTTATTGAGTCGAATTTCAAGAGCTGTAAGAGGCCCTCTCAGATCGAATTATCAGATCAGCATACAAAAAGACGTCTCAGATGGGCAATGAGTCTTTGTCACTGGCGAAATCAATGGGATCGCGTTGTCTGGTCTGATGAGGCATCAGTCCGTCTGAAGGATAGTGATGGTCGATTGAGATTATGGATAAAATCTGATCAGGAAATTCCGAGACATTTACATCGTCTCCGGGTACAAGGTGGTGCGACTCTACTGATTTGGGCTGGCATTTGGACCAATGGCCGCTCTGAACTTCACATACAGCAAGGAACAATGAATTCTGAACGCTATGTGAATGTTTTACGAATGAACATTGGCCAAATGACAGATCAACTTGGTGATCCATCGACTTGGTTATTTATGGATAATAATGCTACGTGTCACAGGAGTAGTAGAGTCAACTTATGCAAGTCTCAGTTAGGACTTAGGACATTATCTTGGCCAGCTCGTTCTCCTGATCTGAATCCCATAGAAAATGTATGGAGTATTCTAAAACGTAACGTTCGTCGTTCACTGCTACCTACAGATGGCGTATCACAACTTACGTCACTGTTAAAAAGAGAGTGGAGAAAGTTAGATCAGTCAAAAATCAACGATATCATCGAATCAATGCCTAGACGAATTGGTAATGTCATCGACAATAAGGGTAGGGCCACAAAATATTAGCTTCTTAAGAACCGTTACTGTATCATAGCTTATCAGATTATATAAGGACATTTAAACATATTAGGGACATGAAATAACATGAAAAATGCTTTCTGTATCATACTTATGTTTTATTTAGTCAAATTTTAGGATGATCCACTTTTTATGAAACGGACTGTAATTTAAACAGAAACTTAGCTCTTGTAACAGGAAAGACCTTCCGAAAGCAACTACGTTTCGTCATTGATGACCCTCGGAGAAGATTCTTCGCATTGATCTGATTACATGAGCTCGCATTGAGCTCACTGAGGAGCCATTTTGTTAATATGGCTCAATATGGCTTAATATTATATATTAAGTATATATTTATTACTTATATTCGCATGAAAAAACATTATAAAGAAAATTCAAAGTTTTAGGGTTGACTGGTTTAGCCAATCACGAAAGTCACTGTCCACAGTGGCCATGTTGCCACAAATTCCGAGAACTTGGCAAGAGAGAGCATGAGCGTTCGTTTGTTCTTCACCACATACGCAAGCACTATTATTTGAGAGACCTATTCGATTCATAAATGCTTTGTATCGACCGTAACCAGAGCGGAGTCGATTTAAGAGTACCCATTTTGCTCGCGTAGGGTCATATCCAGGCGGCTTGTTAGTAGGTCTTGCGATAAACTCTTTGAGTTGGTGGTCGTATTCATGGCGCAAGTGTCTGGTGTCGTCTCGCTGGCCTTATATTTCAGATGGTAGAACCTACTTGAGAGCGGATTTCGAGATTGGAGTCGTTGTTCATCTGATACCGGGGTGGTTGCAACTTGATGAAGATGGTTGGGTTGTTGAATAGCTCGATTGTATGGCTGCAAGGCTTGTTTGTCTCTTCGTATGTCTGGAGATTCAATCCCGCTCAGTACCGGAAGTAGCTCTGTAGGGTCGATCTAATACTTCCTGATATGAGGCGCATGCGGTCGTTAAGCTGAACATCGATCTTTTTAGCATTCCTAACGATTACATGTACTAAGTGCATGTCACAAACATAACCAAGAATCATTGATCTTACAACTAAAACAACTACGAAAACTTTACAATAAAAATTATTGATTATTAATTACACTTATTTAAGACAGTGTCTGTTCCAGTTGATATCAGGCGTCGACAAAAGGGTCAAAGGAAAAAACAATTCAGCAATAAACAGAAGTAAAAGTTCTCATCAAAAGAGAGGAAAACAAATAATAAATGCAAATCAAAAGAGAGGACTGATGATGTAGAAATTCAGCAGTGTGGAAATCTTAACTTGCAAGAATGTAACAATTGTAACCTTGAAATGCAGCTAATGTGCTTCTTCTTTTGACGCCTCCTCCCAAAGCAGTCTCATATGATTTTCCATCAAAATTGCAAGAATACACCTCGTCAGGCTTGAATTTGGTGCACTAACTTTCAATCTAAGAACTTCGTGGTGTGCAGAAATAATTTTTTTGACTTACATGATTATTTCTACACTTGACGAAGGCTCCACTAATGACTTCCCATTCCCTTATGTGCTTCTTTTCTCCGATGTCTCTTTCTTTTATCTCTCAATATATTTTCAAGCATCGAGTTCATTTTTATTAAGTTATTTTCCTTTTCTTGCTTTGACTGTTTTTCAACCTTTTTCTGATGGTCATCTGACGGTTCTTTCTTCTTTCTCCTTTTGTAATTTTAAACAAGCCTTGGAATGTTGCTTGGCCAACGACATATTTTCACGAAGACTGTCTGTAATTGGCATCGAGTGGCAGAATTGATTGTGAAATTAGTGAAACATCCAACAGTTGTTGATTCGCTCCCATTACACAGTTTTATCTAAGGATAGCAACCGTGAATCTTTACAAAAGGCACTGACAAGGAACCGGTGCCTAACCATAAATTGTCAGTCACAGGAGGCTATTATTCCTTAGGTACTGTTGTCATGGCAAATCGTATCCACTGTGCATAATATTGTTTTCAATGTGCAGGTTTGTCCTAGACCTTTAATATAATGTATTCTGTCGGATTTCTATTATTGGATATCGATGGCAGCCTCTTCGCGACTTCCATTGTCCATGCCTCGATATTCGGAGATTTTATCGACTTTGCATCACTTCAAACGAAGCTGATTTTTCTGCATAACTGGTATAAAATGAGGTATTTAATGTCAGGTAAGAACCGTTTCTAAAAAGTGTGGAGTATATCATTAGTGGCCTCTTTTACTGAGCTACCGGCGACTTCTGAAACAGCGTTGAAAGGTTCGCACTTGCGATTATTTGACACATAAAAATTGATGCTTTCAACAGTGTAAAACAGCCACATACTGAGCTATTGCTGCAATTTTTCTCTTTAGGTGAACCTGCTGCATGATGTAAGACACTACGATAACCATGAAGTTTTCACTAGCCGAAAATATTAAGAATAATACAAGCAGCTATCAAGTTTACGTATAATTTTTGTCCTGTGACCAGCATTTGCTCCATTAAACAGCATACATTCATTTAAATGCACAAATAACAAGACTTCATTTTTTCGCAGGACCACGTCCATTTTTCCGCACCGAGTTCATTTTTATTAACATTTTCGCAGTGCAGTGGCCCGACCACTGCGTGTAGCATCAGTGCATAGATATTTAAACGATGTCTATGAATTCAAGTTGTCATGATTGCAGCAATCCTTTCTGTATTACATATGCCGGTAGTGTTTAATATTCATAATTCAAATAGGACAAACACAGCATTGACTGAAATGCATTATTATCAATCCGTGCGCCATCCATATACAATGAACTTCCTGCTACCATAAGACAATCACAAACTCTTAGGTCATTCAAGAATTTGTGCTTTGATCATTCTCTTAAATTTGTAACGAGTTAACTTTCATCATCTTCTTCATTGTTCATTACCAACTGATCTTCTTATCTTGATATTTTTTGTGTGAGAGCGTTGCTCGGCCATTTTGTAAAAAGGTTTCTTCCTAAAATGCTCCGAGGATAAATAAAGTTCATTATTATTATTATAATGATTGGGGCGCTTGGTACACGCGCTTATCAGAAATTCGGGCGCTTCGTACATTATAACAATGATCAGGGCTCTCTGTACAAAATTCTAGAAAATAGGGCGTTTGGTACAAACTTTTTTTGATCTCATTACAAATTCATTTGTATATTAGCAAACATGCATTTACCAGAACCAAAGTGCATGAAACAGAAATTTTGAATTTCCAACAAGAGCGCTTGGTACAGTAAGTGTACCAAGCGCACTTATCGAAAATATTTTTTGTTCTTATCACATACTCATTTCTTTAGTAATGAACAGGTATGTGATAGCACTAAAACGCATGCAATAAAATTTGAATATATTTAAATTTTGAATTTTCAATAAGGGCGCTTGGTACAGTACAGTACTAAGTGCCCTTATTAAAGTAATCAAAACAGCTACAATATATAAAATATCATGTAAGGCTAACTCAAATCTTATTTTGCGACAAGTTTTGAAGAAAAAAGTAATTGGGCCTATAACCTCAGCTGCAAGCCTTTTGAAGGTAAAATATCAATGTTTGTCTTAGAACGTGTTTTTTTGTAATTACATATAAGTTTGATTTTGTTTAGTCAAATCCAATAATGTATCTACGCTTGATTTGTCTATCAACAATAATGCATCACGTGATGAAATATTAAGTTTACTTGTTATGTCGATGATCTTGAACTAAACAAAGATACTTTCTATGCAGCATTTTTAAAACGATCGATACAATATGTATATATTTCATCTTATGCATTACATGTTTCTTATGACAAACGATGAGATTATCAAAGAAAAGACATGTCAATGTGTAGGTATGACAAACTTCTAATACACAATTAAACCAAGCATTCGCAGAAGAATCAAAAAATTGCATCATTCAACATGTAAATTTGAGACGCGAATTCGTCCCAACCGCTGAACTGGTAATCTAACATCGCGAAATGAGCCTACGAATTCTAGGAATACGCCTTTAATAGCATCAGTTTAGTGCATCGCTCCTCATTGTTTTCAATTAGCTCCCACTAGCTGTCACGTTTGCCAGTATGCATTGATCCACCTTGATGAAATCACTGTCACCATGATGAGTCATTTATATTTTATATGATGGCACCATTAGCCAATGTCATTGCTGCTAGCATGCGGAAAATTTCCAATGCGATAAATCTTGCAAAAATAAGTTTGGTTTAATGCGAATAGTTAACAGGGATAAGCGAGAGACTTTCCTAGAGTCAACTTTTTTATATTTTATTGAAAGTGTACAGAGCGCCCTATAATTTCATTACAACTTTTTTTCTCAATCATGTCGATATGACACAGTGTAGCACAGATAATCAATCCATATTTTAGTAATAGATGAAGGACAACTAGCCCTACATGTACAAGTAATAGACAGTTTCAATTCATCATAGATTTCAGATGAAGATGGGAGGGCGCTACGTACAACAGCGACTCCCATTGGAGGGCACTTGGTATAAATCGCCTCTTATTCACGCCATAGTACCAAGCGCCCTAATTATTATTATTATACTTTTGAAATGGCAACTATCACTTTTAATATGCTTAAACAAGCACCTCCTACCCCATTACTACCTGTACATTGATCAAAATTTCGCAAGAATGCAATATGAGCCTAATAATACAAAAGAAATACTAAAAAATAATGATTTTTTGATGTTTTTTGAGGGCCGTTAACAATCGCAGACAAGTGAAATGGGAAAGGAAATTTGATGAATATTTTATTCTACCAAAAACTCATCATTTGAGGCAATTGATTATGGGAACTCAGATGTAAGTATAGTTTGAGTGTAATTTCGATTCATTTTGGACACCATTTTGAATTTCGGTCTCTACAAAAAATTGAACACATTGAATGATTTCCTTTTTTAAGGTTTAGTAGCAATAAAGCCTATGAAGCATCTTAGAACAAAAAATTGGCGATGGAATCTATTTTAAATCTGAAACCTTCCAACACACCAAGAGTTTTCATACAACCTGAAAATAATAATTGCTATTGACCTATTGTTCCTCTCTACAAAAGACGAGTGTCTTAGTGGAAATTTCACACTCGATTTTCGATAATGCATGAACAACTAAGTTTAATATTTATAATTCCACAGAAAATATCCCTTTGCGTGATTATCTTCCTTTCCTGCGATTGAATTTTTTAAAGACTTTAGAAAAATGTTTTAATAATAACATCTCAGAGATGACAACAGAGCATGACATAATTAACTTTGCATCAGTAATCAGACCTTGTAAAAATCTAACAGAAATGATCAGAAATGAATTCAAAATATCCATGAGAGCTGAACGATACATCAAGAAATTGAAAATAAGGGAATAATTACCTGTCATTCGATAGTCAAAACACAATTCTTCTCCGGCATGCACATCCCGCAAAGCAAACAAGGCAAGTCGAGGTAGATACAGATCCATGCAATTAACATATACACAATGCGTGGATAAGTTAGGATCACACTGAAACGCCAGAAAAGTATTATTAGCACAATAAGTAAAATGTTACAGCCAAAAAGTTGGATCCTGATTGCCTACCAAGCAGCAAAGGGGTTCTTAATACTGCTTTGATAAAATGATACATATTGCTGCGCTCAGAGTCAGACGGAAAGGATAGAAAATTCGGCGACAAAATTCTAAGATTGTGGACACAATTTTAGAAGATTTAATCATTTCTATCCTAAATTTCAGACACAATCTAGGTTAGGCGATGTAGTTTTCAGAGGAATTCAGTCAAAAAAAAAATGCCGACCCGGGCTCGGGCCTAAAAATTCGGCAAGCACCTTGGCCGGGCCCTGAAATATCTAGCACCCGGACCGATATTTATTGTCTGAAATTAATAATATTTCCCTTTTGATCTTTACGTTTTTGTTGGGAAGCCAAGTAGAGAAGATGGTGAAGCAGAGAATCTATATACATCTACGTTGAAAGCATCTTGTTCGTCTTTATTGTTGATCTTTGGTTTCAGTTTTTTGACGTTAAGTGCCTCTCGTGTTCTGATGTTGTAACTCTTTATCAGATGTCAGAATTTTGAATACCACCAATATTTCAGTCAAAATTCTGACATCTGACAGAGACAGTTGCAACATCAGAATGAGAGAGGCACTTAACGTCAAAAAACTGAAACCAAAGATCAACAATAAAGACGAGCAAGATGCCTTCTCTGAATTTCTTTATGTATAAGTTTTAATAATTTCTCAGTATTTTTTCCATTGTAACTTAAGTCACTCTACTGCTATGATCCATTTTTCTAGATATTCAGACATAGGTTAGTTCCTGCTTTCATTCTACTCAGGAATCATAGACATAATGCAACTTAAGTTTTGAATAATTTCCAACGTAGATGTATAGATTCTCTGCTTCTGATGATGGCCAAGGAAGAGGCCGAAATTAATAAAGTATAAAAAATTATTACCATCTTGCCTACTTGGTTTCCCAACAAACGACTTACAGAAAGTGATTAACCAGGGCCTCTTCAACAATCCCTTTTGATCATTTAATTTCTCTGAATCAAATTATATGATGACTTATCAAAATGATTCTTAACGGTTCGTTTACGGCAACTCAAATACTAGTTAGTTTACTTTTGGGGTCATATACGACCCCATAAATAACAATGTAAATCTGATCCAAAAAACTCCACAGGAATCTGAATTTACGAGTATAATACTTACAATACACGACACATCTAGACAAATCTAGACTAATGTACATAATTGGATCCAATGTATTCAAGTTATGTTGCGTAGCATTTGTATTAATTTGTTGGATTATTTGATTATTTCATGAATACATGTAGGAATGCATGATGAAATAAATTCTGTCATGCAACAAAATAAGTCATAAATAAATTAGCCAGCAACGTCAACTACCTGCAGACTTGACAACATTAGCGGAACCCAAACCGGGACAAATACTATCGCTCACAAGAGAAAAAATCTGTATAATACTGAACAAAATATATATCTGAACAATACTGTAAATTCAGTTGAAGATACAATGTAGGGCCTATGTAGGGAGTTAATTTCTTACATCATTTAGTCTATAAGTGACTTAGTCCCTGTCTCATTGAAAAGAAACACGTGAATATAGGCCTCGAGTAAAGGCCACACCGTATGTGGTCTTTAGTGTATGTGTATTTGGTCCAGTGATAAAGTATGTTTTAAGGAAATGTGCTACAACTGAAACGTGTCGTGTCGTGTCGTGTCATCATCTATTTCTAACGAAATGGAATTTTATGTCATATTTTGATGACACATTTGTTAACTGAAAGTTAAAGGGAGATGCTCTTGCCTTCCTTGAAGTTCTCAATGCGGTTCACCCCTAATTTGAAGTTTACTGCTGAATTTGAAGTTCACTAGAAATTGGCTTACCTTGATGTCCAAGTAAACTGCGCTGACAGTGAAGTACTTTTTTCTATCTTCCGTAAACCTACTTGGAGTGATTTGTATTTGAGTTACCACTATTTTGTCCCTCGCCTTTATCAGATAAATTTAGTCAGGCGTTTATTTGATAGAACCCGCTGTTTGTATTCGCCATCCACTTACGATTGTGAGAGAGAATTACTCTACAAGACTCTAACAAGTAATAACGGCTACCTGACCTTTTTATCAATAAGTTCCGTGCTCGTCAGTCTTTGTCCGAAGTTTTACCGGAATTTGGCCCTGACCGCAAGTCGGTTTTTTACGTGTGCCCTTTTGCGGTGATAACGTCAGTAACAGTGTCCGCAGACGTTTTGTTTCATCGACCCATAAAGCTTTTCCGGCTGTTGAGCCTGCTATTGTGTTTTCTACGTGTCGTATTCCACCATCTATCGCCATCATCGTCGTCGTACCATCTATCGGTCGCGCTCGCCTTATCTATAAATTTTCTTGTGACTGCGGATGCAGCTACATTGGGCACACCAAGAAATGTTTCAGGGTCTAAATGAGGGAACATTTACCAAAGTGGACAAAAAAAGGACATTGTCATCTTCAAACTAACAAATCTCCGTCCAGTGCCATTTGTCGGCATGCCATGTCATGTGACTGTTTCTCAGGACTTGTTTTTCTTCTTATTTTACTATTTTCTCTAATTACTTTTCTTGTTCTATTTTCTATTAATAACTTCCCATTTTAAAATAATTGTATATATCTCATAACCGTCACGAACTTTGTATCCACTTAGACTCACATCTTGCATTTGCCTTGGTTTTAGTTTCTCATTGTTATACATTTAACTTTCGATTGTACGCTGTCTATGGCAATGTCATGAGCCGCACTGATTTCTATTTAATCATTAATGCCTTGCCTACGTGCCATGCGTGATGCACGCTTGTGCGTTCATGCTTCTCCACCTTGAACGCTTCCGAGCACAGCTGAGGATGGCCGCGACGGACGCCACGTGATTTTCTTCGCACGGTCCAGGTTATTCCGTGCAATTATTAAATTGGCAATGACATGTATCGACAGGGCAGTATTTATCAATTGACACTGCTGATTCATTTAGTGTTACATGACTAGTAGATAAAAAGATAAGCTTATTAAAAGAAGAAACAGGCTTCATCATCATACTAACTTGACAAGATCTGTTAAAAGGTCCAACTGTCCTTTTTGGCCGCTCAGATGAACTCGGCACGCATGACGGGAGCAATCCATAGGTCCTACGGTGTAAGGGTAATGTACATGTCATGCATGTACTGTATGTGCAAGAGAATAGATGCTTTATATTGTGGGGTTGTGATTCACATGCGGGAAAAGAAGAAAGGAATGGACACATTCTTATTTTCTTGGTTTACACTGTATAGATATTCCTATAAAAAGGATCATAATTAAGTACGGAGTTGTGCGAGTGCTCAGCGTGTGCCTCTGCCAAGTGTTTGTCATGATTTGTGAATTGTTGGTGACTTTGCTGCTTTGTCAGTATGCCAGACATGTGCCGACGTGGTGAGGGTACGTTTGCTTGAGGAATTGTCAAGGATGGGGCTGCCCAAGTTGCAGTCCGCCTCCTCACCCTTTAGCAAAGCCCGTCCGTCCGTAAGCTCCCGCGTGGTGGCTGAAGCTCCTCATCCTCCTGTCGAGAGATATAAAGCACCCCCTCGGTCACACCCCACATTCATCTGGACCACATACGCAAATTCCTTATTCTTTTATCTCCTACGAGAACTATTTGATATTTTCTGCTCCTGATTTAATCACGTACGAACTAAAACGATGAACTTAAGTCAATGTGGACATACATAAATGATGTACAAATGCACCCACGTATGCAACAATGGCATCTTGACTTTAAAATGTTCGTTGTAAAACGAATGTATAAAAATGGCTTTGAGTGCTTTGAGATATTGAATTGATCTACCGGTGCTTACTTACTTTACCTCAGAGTTTTGAGTTCGTTTGTACCGAAGTCATTGGGTCAGACTGCTTCTCCTTATGGATCTCCTCCAAGTCTGACAGTTTCGTCACCGTCAGACCGTTTCGTCCCAGGTCTTCTTTGGTTTCCCGTCACTTCCAACTTCCAAACTCTCTTAAACCTAATTTTCTTCCTTCTTTCGGTAAACATGCATCTTAAATGATTTCTGCGGATGATGTTGCTTATAGGCTCCAAGTATAAGCGCGCTCTCAATTCCGCATTTGAATAACGCTGCCTGAGTGACACACCACACATTCCGCGCAGCCTGGACATCTCAGCCGTATCGTCATCGAGTGTGGTTGGTCTGATATCTGTCTCTCGTCGTGAAAATTTTGATTTTTTGTTTTTTGTGATCGTCACGCGTTCGGATTTAGTTTTACTTTATCTCATTTCCTCGTGTCGTTCGTCGTGCGATGGTTATCCTCGTTTCTTTTATCTCGTCGCTCGCTTCGTTCTCTCTCCCATCCGGCTCCTTTTCCTGTGTTGTGTTTTGATTCCTTGCTGTGTGTGTTGTGTTTGCGATCATGCGATTTTGCGATCGTCACAAGGTCAGTCAAGGTGTCATTCATCAAATCATCATTTAGTCTTAGCAAGCATATCTGCAACACGTGTTTGGCGTGTTGTGGTTTGGGTGTTTGGTTCGATTTGTTTTGTTGTTGGATTTTGTGGCATTGTGCATTGGTTTCAAATTTGGTCATTTGTCATTTTCCTTTTTATTGATCCTTTATAATAAAGACAATGAAGAAAGGCCCGAAAAACTCCAAAGGCCCGTGCGCGCGCAAATCTCTTCTATGTTACATCAGCAAATTCTTTGATGTCGAAAATGAGTGTTTGAGTGAGCAAAAATGACAATTGATTACTCAGAAAATTAAAAAGCATACAACAAACAATAAAGATAACAGATATAAAAGACAGATTGCGAAAATAAAGAAATAGATCAATTTGAGGGCAAATAGGAAAATGTTCAAAGAAGAGAACTTGTTGAATCTATCGAGCTAGGATAAGGTGAAATCATGAAATCGATCAACTTTTTGAAATACGATTTCAAATCGAAAATCAAAAATCTCTTTTCTAATGGTAGAATAATTCTCAGAATAGAAAATAAGAATTGATGGTTTATGATGGATCCTGAGAGAGATTAAGATAAAGTTAGTAGATACAGTTATTTGTAAAACCATTGCTTTGTAACTTCAAAAATAACAGAGTTGGTATGTGGTAAATTTACAAATTCTTCCTACTGAAAATTGGATTTTTCAATATAAACGACAGATTTGAATTACGGATTCACAATAACAAGAAACATTTTTTTGAATAATTATATTGATTTTGTTTAAAAATTTCTATTTACCCAGATGAGTTAATCTTACTTAACATCAAGTTACGACAAGCTATGAATCAATCCAAGAGTCCGAGCAAAAGACAAAGTGTAAAGTGTAACGTAAACGAAAATCTGAAATAACGAAGTCTTCGACCGTTTTGTATCACAAAAATCAATTGAACGAATCCATAGTTTCGTTTTCTCATTCTTGATCGTTTGTCCCCTCGAGTTTCTTATATTCTTCGTATTCCTACTTTTTATCTTCATTATCTTTTTCGTTTTATCCTTTTTCCTCTTTTTTTTTTCCTTTTTGTTTCTACATTCTTTTCCTTATACAGTTTCCCAGTATTCCATTGCACTACAATACAACAGTTTTCTCTAAAAATAAAATGCTTACAATGATTACGAGCAAGATCTTCTGAATACTTTGATATGTAGTATGCATTATGTAGATATGAAGTCGAAGTAATTATCAAGTTAATAGAAGAATGGGAGACTGGGCCCATGATGAATTTATGTGATGCCACCGATTATTCTAGACGTTCCTATTTTTATTGAGGTTTGATGCTGGAGAAGATTATATCAGCCAGATCGTATATAACTTGTGTGACGGATTATATTCATATATACGTCGATAATCCAGAAACATCATTCGTATGATGTAAATAAATATTATGACGTGTATAACGAAATGAATCAAATATTTCATATACGAATAAGAAATTTTGAAGTTGATTAGAATAATGATTATGAGTTGGATGAATGTTTATAAAAAAATTTTTGAGAAATTATGCCAACTACTGAAACTCATTGATCCTCAAATTGTTGAAAAAATTCCTTGGTGTTCCATATAACTCGAAAGAAGAATTAATAATATTTGTCGAATTCAAGTATAATAAGTAACTTTTCCACGTAAGAACGTTTTCTACCTAACGTAAACCTGACATACTTTTGATACAAATATTACACACAAATAAAAATGAAATTGGAATTATTCAAATTAATATTTTCAAAAATAAAGAACTAAATGAAAATTATTCAAATCAATTTTCTAATATCAATTTTCCGAACATTGATATAATTCAAACTGTAAATTGGAGTAATGTAGTAGATCTAAAATGATAAAAGCTAAGATGGATGCAATGATTATTTGGAAATTCCCTTTTGAATGTGGATCTAATGTTGATCAAATGAAACATAATGTATTAAATATTATCAAATTCTTCTAAGTCTATGAGTAAAACATTGATAATTAGAGTCTCCAAAACCTCCATGTACTATTTATTTATTAAATGCTGAAGTATACGTAAAAGGTAATTGAAAAAACTTATCAAATGTACCTTGTTTATTAGAAAAATAAATTGCAAAAAATTAAAAAAAAAAAAAATTTAAATAGCAAAAAAAAAAAAAATCAAAAAAAACATGAAAAAGGCAATTTTTTTTCAAATAAACAATCAAAAAAATAATCTTTGGAAATTTATTACATTTCAAAGAAAAGACAAATCACAAAAACATTGCAAATTTAATGTTTTTTGTGAAAGCATTTTAAATCATTTTTGTGCTTTAATTTAAATTTGAAATTTTATTTTTTCATCTGCATTTTCTATCTTTATGTTTGTGTTTTCAAAATAACATAGTTTGGTCGCTTGTTATCTCAATTGAATCAACAACTAAAACATTTGATTCAATGAAAAAATTTTTTCAAAGTTTTTGAAGACTAAACAAAAGGACAATTATACTTTGATTTCTCGCCATGTAGTTGAACATTAAAAATATTCATATTTAACAAATCAAAAATTCAACATTTTTAATTATTCGATATTTGAATCGATCTGTCAATCTACATACACAAACTGCAACGAGTGGTGAAATATTTTTCAAAGAGAATCGATTAACAAATATTTTATTTAAGTGTATGAAGAATGGTGAATTCAAATTGTTTTCCCAGGAAATTAATCAAGGTTATTTGAGAAGTTATGGAGAACTTATTCACTTAATCGATCTACCAGTATTTTTTAGTCAAGTTTATATTTCGTTTCTTTCCAGAGTTTTTTACAGGTTGTTATTGAAAAGGATAATTTTGATTTGTGCAAACTTATCTTCCTAAGTTAAAAATTGAAATGTTTATCCATTGATAAAAATGACATCGAACTGAAAAGTGTTATTGATGTATGTTCTACGTAAATGGCGTAATTATGAATGGTTATGTTTGGTTCAGAAATGGACTAAAATTAATTTAAACGAATCTATCTTAAAATGGTTATTTGTATGGTTGGGGGCGGGTCTCTCTGAGGCATATCCGATCAGATCCGAAGTGGGGTGAATCTTTTCGGGATGGGTTTTTGACGATTAGATCATATGATCGGCGATATTGAATTAATTAATGTAGTTTTAGTGTTTTCTGCGTTGTGAATAAATGAAAGACAGATATAAAGCTGGCTATGAATCGATTTTGAAAACAACGAACGTTAAATGATATATGCAATGACTTCAATAGATGTTCAGAATTACACAAATTGCAACGGGACACCATTGTGATGACTTTGAGATTATAATTTTGTCGCATGATGAAATAACAACAAAAACGCATGTATTCCAGTTCATATGAGAGAATTCCTTCCTACCATCATGAATTCAATTTGGCGAAAGTAATCACAATCATTTTCACCATATTAACGGTATGGTATCATATATGCCATCGCAAAGAAACATTTGGTCATTAAGAAAATTGATTGGTTTATTAGACAGCAAATCTCACAAAAAAATAATAAGACAAAGTATCTCATCGTTTTAAATTCAAGGGAAATATGGAGTTTTAGATAAAGGGACAAAACAGAGGCATATCAATTACAAAAGAAAAAAAAGAATTTTCAATTTATATCTATGTCGTCGGGATATGGGCATCCAAACAAAGTTTCTTGTTCACTAATAAATATCTGCTATCTCTCAATACTGATTGAATCTGCTTATCATTATATTTCGATCATTTACATATCGATGGTCGATTTAATGTTGAATTTCGCGAAAAGTTGAAATGGTAGAATATGATTTTATCGAATTTAATCATCTTATAAGAATACAGAGAAAAAAATGCAATCATTATTTTCGACATTTTTTACACATCGTCGATGATGTAAGTTATGGATTTTTTTATATATGAAGATCAAGCCCCTTTTACACATGTTATTGTCTTTTGAAATCCTTGCAACTATATTTCTTGAATTATATTTTATTGTGAAAACCTATTTTTTTCACTCGATTGTATTTTCTCATGTTATTCCATTATTATATCAACTTGATACAGTATCGTGATGTTTCCAATATTATTATAATTATTATTATTATTATTATTATTATTATTATTATCCAGCGTTCTTTCGCTTTCTGCTTTCACGGCCCATGTTTCGCTTGCGTACGACATACATCCTTGGATGCAGGCTTTGAAATCTTTCCTTTCATGCTCAATTTGGGAACTCTTGATGTTAAGAAAGCTGGCAGTTCGTGGAATGTTCTCCAACCTGCGCGTATTCTCGCGGCGACAGCAGCCTCACATCCTCCTCCAGAATCAAGCACGTCACCCAGGTAACAGAAGCTTTCCACGGCTTCATACTCGTCACCATCTATAGCAGCGCTGTCTAACACATCTGTTGTGGGTTGTCGTAGTGTTCCCCGGCACTTTTTGCACACAAAGAGGCTTGTGCTGCTTGAAGACAACCTTTCACACCATTGCACTTGCGATGCATCCAACAATGACACGACGTACACAGAAGAGAGTTTGAACCAACACCTTTAGAGCAAACTCCACATGGATAGCTGCCTGAAATAGCAACTTTACCAGATCCGGTAGACGAGACCATGACCTTTGACTTAGCAGAGTTGACTTTCATGCCCCTAGCTCCGAAACCTTCCTTCCACTTCTTGATCTTGGACATGATCTCCACCTTCGATTCAGCGATTATAACATGATCATCTGCGTAAAGGATCTCCCAAGGCAAGTCGCTATTGGTTGCGGTTGTCACTGCGTTCATCACTAGAATGAAAAGGAGAGGGCTCAAAGCGGAAACTTGATGGACTCCGGCGGTCACTTCGAAAGACGTTGTACTTCCGACACCGGTACGCACCATAGTTTGAGCACCATCAAGTAACATCATTGCCGCTTGCACCAACCATTCGTCTACACCAGCAAATCGAAGGGAGAACTTTACGTCACGCGGGAATCGAATGTCTTCTCCAGGTCTATGAAAGCAAAGTAGAGCGGCCTCACTTTCTACAGGTATTTCTCCTGTAGTTGGCGGACGGTGAAAATTTGGTCAGTCGTCCCCTTTCCTGACATGAAACCAAACTGTATATCCTTCATTGACACTTGGGTCACATGTTATTGCTACTTATCAGAATTACAGATAAATGATAAATTGAGAGGTTAATCCTGAATCTCAAGGATCATAATTTATAAAGCAAAACTAATCCGGGATCCTCACAGGCAAATATCGGGATGTGCCAGAAAAACTTGTGATGCTTGTCAGTCCGAGCAAATGACTTGACCAAATAATTCAAGGCATTGAAATGCCCTTGACAAAATAATCTAGCAATTAAATAGGTAAAAATATTTTTCTGACAAGTATCAGGGTATCCGCGCAAATTTGAATGAAAATTTCCAGGTGTTTTCCAGGATTTCCTGGGTAAATTCATTTTCCAGGTTTTCCAGGGAAATTTAACAAAAAACGGGGGGGGGGGTGGGTGGGTAAATCTGCAGGGAAATTTTACTCAAATGCAGGCGTCAAATTTATAAGAAAAATTCCGGGAAAAATCTACCCAAAGTTCTGTGGCCAAGGAGCTTACACACCATAAAATTAATGTTATTGAAGACAAAAATTTGAAGTGGCGTGAAATTGGTTGAATTTTTAAGGCGCAGGTGGTTCCAAATAAAAAATACCAATATATGCATCAGACGGCTACATTATATTCATAAAAAATGAAAATATAATCGATCGTAACAAATTTAAAGCTTGCAGGCTGAGGAGAACTAAATAGAGAAAGAGTATAACAATAAATAACGAAAAATATAAGACTTAACAATGAAATGTAACATTAACGGAATATCTGTTAAGTCCACTCTATAATAAAATGCAACAAGGTGAACGTCAGAGCGTTTCATTCAGATAACATCATTTGAACTGAAGCATTGCAGCGTGAATCCGCGGAAGGTGGAAGACCAGGAGCCAGAAAGAGGAACATAATGGCTGATGTGCTGCATATTTTTTTTTTTACGGATTTTACGTCACTTTTTACCCCTACTGGGGTCTTGGACGGTGCTGACTTAAGTCAGACTTTGTTTGGAGCGTTGTGGTGCTTTGTAGTCCGGATGCCCTTCCTGCCGACTTCCAATGACACTTTCCGGGTTCGACCTCTGGACTATGAGATCGCTAGTCCAAGTACGCAACCACTGTGCCACGGACACCACAAATGCATATGCATGAGAGTAATCTTAATCAGTTTAAGAGAATGACACAGAGAAGAATTGACCGAGGAAAGCTCATTGGCACACGACGTGTCGGGAATAATATTGAAAACCTACTTGAAATGTGTTTGAAAATATTCGATATTAGCCTCGGATCATTCGGAACAAGCGTGGTGCCTAAATGAAGTTTATATGTTCAGCACCATTTTGCGTCAGTAGATTGTGCCACACGGCAATCAAGTGTGTAATAGCATTAATCCTAGATTACGGCTCCTAGTTCCCCATACCACACGACGTTAATGAGGGAGTTTACGGCTCCTAGTTCCCAATACCACACGGCGTTAATGAGGGAATTTACAACTTCTAGTTAACCATACCGCGCACCGTTTGTGAGTGAATTCACAGCTACTAATTCACCATACTGTACAGCGATTAGGAGTTCGACAACAGTTCATAGTTAACCATACCACGCAGTTCAGTCTCATTCATGTTGTATACGTTATGATAAGAGATTCCAGTCACTGAAATATTCTAAAAACAAAAAAATTGTATGCGAATGAAGGCTATAATTGTAACAAATAAGTGGAGAGTAAAATCTGGAAAAATAGAAAACACTTCAACCATGGAGTAAGTATGACTACAACAACTTGCAATTGGTGTTTTAATAAGTCTCAAAATTTCCAGGAGTTTTCCAGGATTTCCACGATAAAATTCATTTTCCAGGGGGCGCGGACACCCTGAAGTATGTGCACTTTCACTTAGATCTTCGCTTTGTTATATGATAGCCTTGGAAATTCTATGATAAGTTGATGACAATAGCATAATACTTACCGGGCTATTATTAACTGCATATTCTGCTGAAATTTCTCTGGCTCAAAAAACTACGGTGATTCCAGGGTTTCCCAGGCTGTGATACCAGGCTCATTTGAAGTATATGCTAGAGACATACAAACTATGCTAAATACAGACGTGATAATATTCAATATGAAGCGATGGCTTCGAAATTTATGAGAGATCATTCTCATTGGAGGCATTGATTTGGATACAAATCCGTGTTTCACAACGTCTGATTCCGAAACGAATAAATGATGAATAAGATGAAAGCATGTAACTAAATTATGCGCAAGTTCTGATTTTGCCAACAATTTCACTGCACCCGTTGTTAATTCAAACATCAACAAACCAAAGTGTCCATTCTACGGGAGGTGCATTGCAGCGCCGAGGCGCTTCGTCCTAAGACATTCTCAAGGGCATGCATAAAACAGAAAGCATGAGATGATTTGATGGACCGCTCAGTTTTACTATCATAATCCCTCGCCTGTGCATATGGTTTTAAAACAATAAAAGATTTCGTCTTAACGAAGGGAGCGGTTTTCTTTAATTTGAACGCAACCATCAACAAAATTTCCATGTGACTACTAACACTGGTCGAAATCCCGCATTTTTTTGCCACTTTAGCCTTTTAGTTGTTTGTTGCCCCTATTTCAATTTTTTGCCAAGTGAGACCCCAGCGTACATTTAATTCGAAGCAAGAATATACATGCGTTTGTTAGTTACCGAATGATTGACGAAGTGAGAAATATTCCCCATATAACGAGCATCAACCGAATATAAAGGATCACCAATGAAATCCAGATCAAATAGATATGTCATAGCTTCCTCATCATACTGCCGACCTCGAGTTTCCGCCTCCTCACATGATATCACCTGAAAAAGTGCGCAATTGAGTGTACAGAAATAAACAATACCTACTGGAGTAGGTTAATCTATGTAGTTAGTATTAATTTGTATTCATTCGTTCATGACTTTAAGTTACCTAATTATTTACAGGGTTTTTGTCAGAATTATCAATTTCCATTAATTTTGTGTTAAAATCTGCAAAACTTGAAATTTCTTCTTCTTCTGAGAATTCATGCGTAGGGCCACCCATTTGACTCACTTCAGCGAATTTGAATCACCAATTTTTTTGGTGACTGATTTCTTCGCTTAGTGGATTCTTTTTCGCTTTTGGGTGTTGTTTTTTCCTCCGACGTGAAGTGGAATGAGCGCATTATAAGAAAATCCTCTTAAATTATGTCTCATATCTTGTAAGAAAAATCTGTCGTCGCATTTTTATTATTCGAAATCTTAGGCGGGCTGGTTGTGACATCCACACCACGTTTAAATGTTATGCACTTATTCAGTCCGTCCTGACGTACTCCTTTGCTTGCTTCTGCAATGTGACCGATTATTTGTTAAAAAATTGTGTTGAGTGGAAAGTTTGAAAGATCATCGGAATTAATCTTCGTGACAGTAATAGCATCATCCATTCTGCCGCTAGATCGTGTCAAAAACTTTTTAGACTTGTCGCTGATAATGAGTGTCACCCACTCCGAGAGTTGTTTCGTTTATGTTCTGCTCGTAATGTTTCCACTCATCGGTTATGTAAGTTGTTTCCACCTGCAAAAATGTGTCGGTTTTAAAAACTCATTTATCAAGTTTTGTAAACAGCTCTTACATTGATCTTAGCAATTTTCTGTGTTCGTTTTTTTACAAAAATTGCTCTTGTATTTTGTGATGACCTCAGCTACTTTTCTGTGATGTCTCTTCATGTTCTCACATTATGTAATATTCACCGATTTTGCATGCAGTGAGCAAAATAAAATTACTATGTACCTGTAAATCCACTTTCTTAATAACCTTTGAATATTACAGTACTATTAAAGTACCCTTATAGTCTGCCACAAATTTTCCATCTGCAGAGCAAGGTAAGAACAGAAATAAGTATAGCAACCTCGGAGAATCGATTTTAAAAAGGGCTTCATGTCCTCCATGCCAGAGTTTGCCTGTAAGTGGCTGCTTTTATTATTAAAAACAAACCCAGAGTATCATCATGGCATGTGTGATGTATGCGTACATCCTGATTGCATATGTTACGCACTTCGACTGGGTTCGCAACCATTAGTGTAGTGTGCCTTAATTGAGCAAGATGCATTAAAATTAAAACGAGCCAATTCATCAAAAATAACGAAAAATCAGCATTGGAAATTAGGAAAAAATAAAACCTGAGCGTTTAGAAAATCTGCAATGGTCAATTGACCCCTTCGGCATGCTGATCATTTTAAGTGCAACTCACCTCTCCCACATACTCCATGACGAACGTTCCTTTCTTTATTTTATTGACGGCTTTGATTCCCCAACCCCGGTTATGTGTTCGGTAAATGGTCAGTTTTACTTGTCGCCCTCGCTGGACAACGCGGAAAGGACAATCATCACCACAGGGACAAAGTTTATTACATTCGTAGATTGGTTCACCAGGATCTAACCGCAATCGACGTGCAGTAGAATACGGAACAGTACCTACAAAAAATATAATGCAAATGTATTTTAGTACTTTTAGTGAAAGTAAATGAATATTAGAGAATGATTTATCTATCGCATGATTAGCATGAGATTCCAGCAACATGACATTTCTGGAAGATCCCAGATGAGCCCTTTTTCACTTACTCTAGGCTCGATGCAAACTACTACCAATCTAATTAGTAAACTTGATAACGATGATGCATGCTCAGTAAATATATTAAAAGTAGGGCTGTGCGCTAGCCGCACCTGCTAACACCGGTCCACAGGGTATGATAATCAGTGCACCGCTCAGTGCACCAAAAATTTAGCAAAGTTACACTAAAGCATTTGTCAAGGCATAGGCGGATTGCAATTTGTTTCGCGTTATAGACAATTCAAAATCTTGAAGGCATGGTGGTCTCTATCTTTAAACGGACTTCCTTTCATTTTATCTTGTCAACACTTGCAGGTGACTCATCATGCTTAAGCCGTGCGTCTATATGACATCTAATAAAAAACCATCATCTAGTTTGGCTGACTTTGTAAAAAAGGGCCTTTCAGAAAGTCAAAAATGCTTTGATAATCCAAACAGAAAATAACTTTTAATTTCATCGAAATCAAAGTAGAATGTATCTCGTTATAACATAAACTGTATTTGTACTTGAATAAGGCTCCGGACGGAGTCAAGAAATTGCATAGAAGAGAACACATTGCATGAAGAGAATTCAGCTTCCCTAGAGCTCAATTCATCACGCTGCAAAATAAGTCCCACAAAATAAGTTCATAAGGAATAAATTAAAATAAAGTTCATAAAAGGAAAATAAGTTCACTATCTTCCCGACTACAACTCGTGAGCTTGGACTCGAGTTTCGAAAACTAAAAAGCTAGAAAGCTAAGCAAGCACTCTCTCACAGTTGTGCTCTTCACAAGTTGCTTTAATTCAATCCATTTTACCAGGGAAATATTACAAAGTTGCTCTTAAATGTTCATCAGAAAAACAAATTTGTTGATATCAAACAACATCCCTTGCCTCTTTCTGACTGACTTGTGTTCGAATCCTGGTCAGAGAAATTGAGGTCGGAAAGGTAAGGTGCGCAGTATCATCAGGCATAAGCACAAAACAACTGTTTGCTGAAGCACACCGATGTACTTCTATTAGTGTTCTGAAAGTAGCCGGTACTTAAATGTACCGTATTATCGCGCTTTTAAGCACATGTGCCTATAAGCGAAAAAAGCTTGTTTTCACTGTGATGCAGATGTGCATTTTGTTCGCTTATAAGCACATGTGCTAATATCCGGATATAGGCACACCCTAGTCAATGTGATTTTTCGTCTCTCTTTGTAGCCCACATGATTAAGAGAACTTCAGGTGCATCAATATAGCTAATTATTATGCGCGAAACATGTATTTTCACTTCACATGTTGAACTCTGATTCCTGTTCCATCAGCTTACAAATGAGGTTGAAAATCTCCGTCAATGCTAATGCACAGCTGTTCTTATTGAGTTGCATAAGCTGACCTCCTTTGACAGCATAACTTTCACAAGTCAAGGCGCTACTGCTACAAGGGATGGGCTCCGCTCCTTAGATACTACCAATAACTTTCTTCCTCGCTAATTAAAAGCAGCGTCTTGCTAGCAACTATTCGGAGTGGTAGTGACTCTGTGTCAATGGCAATTCTCCTATCAATTAAGTTGCTTGCGATCATATTTCAGTCTGAAAGCTTGGTGCGAGATGAGTAGACGCAGGTCATACACGATTTCATTTAAAAACGAAGTACTGGCCACTTTGGAGAACAATGGTGGGAATGTCTCAGCCACAGCAAAAGTACATAATGTCAACCGAAGACAAGTACAAGATTGGAGGGACAAGGCAAGTGAACTCAAGGCATGCAGCAGTCAAAGTCACCATGATTTTATCAGTCGTAAACGAAGGCGGCTGCCTTACAAATTGAAAGCTGTTTACCCTGAGCTTGAATAAGAAATGGTTGAATACATCAAACATCTTCGAAACCAAGGGATGGCTGTTCATGGCAATGCAATCCGTTCTGAAGCGAAGAGACGATTCCCAGTGACCTATCCGACAAAGGACCCGTCCAAATTTCGGGCATCATATGGCTGGTTGAAGCGGTTTATGAGAAGAAACAATCTTGTAGAGCGACGTGTTACATCTGTCGGACAAAAGATCCCCGAAAATGCCAAGAATTAGCACGCAATTGGTTGAAGGACATAAAAGAAATTCGTGAGAAGTGTCATATTGTGGGTAACAAGGATGAAACCCCGATGTGGTTTGATTTACCAAGCAACACTTCCATCGATTTCAAAGGAGTCAAGACAATTCGAAGTCGCACCACCGGCAAAGAAAAGCTGCGGTACACGGTTGTGTTGACTGTGATATATAAAGGACACAAATTGCCACCGATGATTATATTCCGAGGACTAAAAAAGCCTCCACGTGGCAATTTTGGTGATGTTGTTGTCTCAGCATCAAAAGGTGGCAGCATGACAAACGAGTTCATGAAGAGTGAGTATCTTCACAAAGTGTGGAAAGCACGCCCAGGATCGATCTTCAAGCCATCATGTGTGCTTACACTGGACACAGCGCGATGTCATACGCACGAAGATGTGAAAGCAGCATTCGAAAAGGAGAAAACGCGTTTGGCTTATATATTCCAGGAGGAATGACGCCTTTGTTGCAACCATTGGATAGTCATTTGAATAAACCATTCAAGGATGCCATGCGAAGGTGGGAAGAATGGCTCTTGAACGGTGACCGAGAATATACACGAACCGGCAAGCGCAAAGGTGCGAGTTACGAGATGGTAGCACAATGGGTTTCAGAGGCATGGCGTGAAATGTCCCGCGACATCATAAAGCGCTCATTCATTGAAACAGGTATCCAGGATTGTGATGGCGATGAAGTTCTTCACTCAAAGTTGCAATCTCTTCTTGCTGGAACAGACCCCAGTGAAGTGGACGATGACGTGGAGGACAGTGAAGCATCTGACTTGGAGAACTCAGGGAATTATAGATAGTGTAACAAAAGATATAATCTATAATTCCCTGGGAGAACTATACAGGTGAATCCGACAGCGACGATGAAAAGAGTGGTGAAGAAAGTAGTAACAATGATAGTGATATTGACTGTGAAATCATTGACAAATAGGTTTGCTAAGTAAAGTTCTGTTTTCATCAGCACTTTCGAAACGTTCCGTTAGATTAGATTGCCATCTTGTTTGTGTGACACAATAGACAACTGCTTCACCCTCTTATATTTCGCTTTATGTTACAATTATTGCGGTGACATACCATAAGCAACAATGTTGGGCTATTTGATCAAAGAACACGTTCAAAATTGGCTTATAAATTATTATGCAACTAATGGACTATTTCTTGTAAATTATTACATTAAAGGAAATGAAACGCTAAGATAAACATGAATCAATAGCGCTACTTTTAGGTCATACATTACCCTAGTGGCTGTATGTACTCGAGTCATTGCAATGAATGTTGCAATTAGTAAAAAACACAGCAATTTCACACTGACGCATTTTTCCCGCTTATAAGCACATGTGCTTAAAAGCGCGATAATACGGTATATCATAATGATAAATATATATTAATATATATGTAGCCGGTAATATATCATCTCAGCTGACGTTGTAACCGGCTGATTAATAAAAGAAATTAATCAAAATTATTCCGCTGTCTAAACCAGATAAAGCAGTGATTAATCATGCCAAATAACAAATTGTCGATTTGACTAGAAATGTATAATCTTGACTTGTCGTCAGCTGACTGTCACATTAACTCAGTCAGCAGAAATGACATAATAAATGTCCAGTCTCAAGAATTTTTACCATCTGATGTTTGGGATTACATTATTTTGTTCTAATGTAAATTATTACCATATTGCGTCACCATATTGTCCATGTTGCGAACTTCGTGAAGTTCTTAATCCACCGAGCACATTGCCACGGAAGATTCCGATATAATGTCTTAAGCATGTTTCATGTGTTTTTCAGCTCGCTGTCTACTTGCATCATGGGCATTTTTCTTGGTATGGAGCTCTTCTTCCTTTGACAAAAGCTTCTAAGGATCACGACTTGTCTTTTCCTCCAACGAGATTTCAGCTCGCAATTTTTCTGCGGACTTGCTTTTTTTAATTTCTTCACTGCATCTCTTTCCTTACATTTAACTTCACACATTGAGGCATGAGATCCTTTCAACAGGGAATGACAGAAATTTGATGCGACTTTATATCATTTGACAATTGATGGTCTTTCGCGAAAAGGAATTTGTTCAGAGATAAATTGGACAAATCAATTCGATAAGTTGATTGCGCAGATGGGGTGCAAAAAATTCACAGGAGGCATGAAGTACCGTAAAAATTGCGCAGGTCTTGCAACACTGATAGTAACATAATTCATAGTCTAGCGTCAACGCATCATTCGTAGTAGGTTATAGTTGCAAAGCATAATAGACCTTAATTATCTCTGAAAACTAATAATATATTGATATTTCTTCATAAGTACCAAGGATCGCTGTACCTTTCAAAACCATGTAAAATACAAGATAATTAGGTCTTATTTGACAGGTCTGTTTTCGTACTGGCGGAGCACAGATAGCTACATGTAAATAATTCTTTAGCACATAAATGTAAGCTGAAGTAGATCTATGTTCGTTTTCTGTGATTCGATCACGACCCGATTCAATTCGAGTCAAAATTTGCCAATTCGCAGGTCCCTTACCTAATTACTTATTTGAAAATTTTCTGTTAGGACACTTTATGACCCTTATTAATTTTGCAAATATTAAAAATTATTTTACAAAATAATTACACATTGCATTGAATCTTTACACTTCCCCGCCAATCCCAAGAAAACTTTTGATGCATTGACTTATGATCTCCGTGGCACAGTGGTTAAGTGCTTGGCCTAGCGATCTTTTGGTCCAGAGGTCGAGCCCCGAAGGTGTCATTGGAAGTCGACAGGAAGGGCATCCGGACTAAAAGTACTACAACGGTTCATAAGTCTGACTATGTCAGCACCGTCCAAGCCCCAAGTATGGGGAGTAGTGACGCTAAAGCTTCATTTCTTTTTCACTCGTATTTGCGAAGTCATCCAAAAGTAATTGTAAGATAAAAACAATCGAGTACAACCTACCTATAGCCATTGCCGAACAACAGGCCGTTTTCCTCTCCGCATAACAATCTGTACATACACATCCAACCACAGGTTCATTATCAATGTGAACACCTTTTCCCGGACTATAATCAGTAATAAATGTGAAATCCGAAGGAGGTCCTGAAAACAAGAAAATAAGTGAAATCTCAGGAGTTGATGTGCTAACAAACGAGATATTAACAAGGCATATGCAAAGTAATCTAAATGGGCGTATCAATATGTTGCATTACGTCTAAATGTAGGCCACTTGGATTACGTTTGGGTGTCTCAGACCCCCTATGTTATAAATCTAGCATTCATTTGATTTTTTATGATGTTTATGGTATAACAAAGCATTATCAAAATATTCTTGAAATCACTTCTTCATCTATCCCATCCACATACTTGTCTCAAACAGGATGAAATACAGAAAAATCAAATGGGAAGTTACTTTGGGTGTGTCTATTTGTTATCAAGGCTTATTCTGCTGGACTGCTTCATGAATTTTTCCTGTCCGATCAGTTTTATTCAAGCTTGTACTTTTACACTCAGCATATTTTGAAGACATTTTCCCAGAAGGACCGGTCTATGGATACGATGATCATATTCCATCGAGACATTGATACTGCAAGAATAATATAGCTGGCGCAATTTTGGTTGAATATGATTTATTCATTCTATCAAGTAACATTCAAGAAAATGCAGTAAGTCTTATTGTCTAGCGATCAAGCTTGCCTGCTTTTGCGGAAAATTTTAGCATGTGTGTAGGTAAACACAGATTTTATATTATTGCCATGGTGAATAATTTATGGAAATCTCGATTCATCAGTCTGAGCTAAGCCTATGCAGCATGCTTAGAGGAATGCAAATGTGCTAGTTTGTTCCGCTCCAAGCAAGACTGATATTTTATTTATTGAGATCACGGCTTTAATAATTCCTCTTATTCGTCCAACCAGTCGCATGTGAGATCTTACCTTAGTCGGAACAGATGGCTCCTGACAATGGCGTTCTCATTTTGCAATATGCAATTCCGATGCAGCTTTTCGATGAGCTTCCATCGTCATTAAAATATGCGAAAATTATCAGTTATTTAGTGTTATGAGTGAGCATTCAAGTTATCCTCGTTCAAAAATGTCAACATATCTCAATAGTGCGCAGTCTCATCTGGTGATCTGATATGGATGACCATAGCAGGCCTGTGATTAGCCTATGAGAAAAATTGAGGATCCTTTTGCAAAAATTTGAAGAATGGAAACGGAGCCTAGTATGATAATTGCAAGAAAAACTACAAATTTTAGCACGGATTTTGGGCCAAACTTCAAGTCATGAAAGTCACAACGAAGAAGGCAACTCCAGGGTTGACCAAACCACACTCCACCACACTTTTTGAAGTTGTGTATATTACAAAGGGATATTGACTTGGTTATAATCACTTCCCGCGTTATTACGAATTTAATTTGTTGCCTCAAGTATTATCTGCTTAGAATGTGACGAACAGAGAATGTCAGATCAAGCTGCTGATATCGCTGTGCTTCACGTTATCGTTTCCAATTCAATGATGCGTGTCAGATTTGGATACTGTAATTTTTTGAATGTAGGATATATCCTCAACCACATGCATTTGGGGCTTTGCAACGATTAATTTTTACGGACTTTAGACAAATTTGGGAGGAGAGTAACCCATAAGTATAGAAAGCTTAAAATCGTTCACGGAATGTTTGACTTAAAAAAGTCAGTAATTTATTATGAAGGATACGCCATATTACACACTAATTTATTAATATTATATTGTACTGCATAAGTTTTGGTGGCTCTAGTTTGTTAGCGCTTGATCATATCGCTCCGATCTACATTCAAATGAACATGAATTCTCTCATAAAACACAAAACAAGTGTCGGGAACAGGCCTGACGTTAAGTTGTTGGTCTCATCTAGGCAAAAAGTGAAAGATTATCACCTCTATTCGCATGAAGTTGCGCAGAGATATTGACATCCACATCTTGAAAATCTACCAACCCAGTACTATGTGGTTCAATGTCTTAATTAATCTGAGTTCCGCATACAACGATAAGCAATGTGTGCACTAATTCCACACCAACCTGTGTTCAGCAAATTGTGAAAACGATCTATATGTGAATAATTCATCCAGGATAAATGTCGGTCAGCAGACCCTGGAAAATGTAGCTGCAAGACTCATGAGATAGCAGAGTTTCATGCGCTTCCAACCCCCGCACGCTAGTGACCAGGAGGTAGATAGACGCCTAATTTAGGTACCATCCGCTTTATTCCGTCGGATGTGTTCATGTTCAGAGGAAATAAAATGGAAGAGAGTGAGTGAAACAAACGCTTCAGTTGATAAGAGCACTGAAATCAAAGTGAGCTGGGCTACCTATATGCTATCACATAATGGATATAGAAGATCGATATCCATAAGTTCTTTAAGAAGTACAGGCATGCATTTGGCGAGCCTATAGTCGCAGAAACATATAAAGAAGGTTGTGAAACAGGTCAAGATAATTAATGAAAATAATTGAATAAGCATTTTATTGTTGGAATTCTAAGCATTATTATTAAATCAGAAGTAAAAAATTGCTGACAGTGTACAAATATACAATTTCTGTAGGTTGATCGCAATGCTTCACTCATAAAATACGTGGAAGTATTGCACTAAGCAGTTCGACAGACAATAACTTCGGACAATTTCTCTGCTTAGCAAAATAAGTCCGGACGAACCGGAACATCAACAGCCCTGTAATTTGCAGAAATGGAAACGACGTGAAACAAGATCAAAATTCAACGTAGCAAAGTGCGTCAAGGTAACAAAATTAAAAAACAAGCTAGCGACTGGTTAATTTTTGATTTGCTAAATATGATTTAAAAGAAAATTATTATATCCTAAAATGTCTAAAAATTTGAAAATGCTCACTAGAAGGACAAACGACGGTTCTCCTCTCCTCATGTGTAATGAATTGGCGAGTTAAGTCGTTCTTTTCAAAATTATGTTTATCACTTCTATATTGATAAGATTCTAT
Source organism: Prostheceraeus crozeri (assembly GCA_907163375.1). NCBI lineage: Eukaryota > Metazoa > Platyhelminthes > Polycladida > Euryleptidae > Prostheceraeus > Prostheceraeus crozeri. The sequence goes on from CAJQUW010000274.1 coordinate 115,407, forward strand.
TTAACAGTCTGCCCATCTAGATACTAAGAGGACAGGTCTGTGTCCAATCAAAATATCAGATCTAGCTAGCACAGCGGGATTACGCTATCTAAAATCTACCAGGTGGGTAAGAGAATGTGAGTGATTCATGATTAACAGTATGGATGTAGGATACATGTTATAGGATTCTATCTTAGCTTCTTGATTGGAAGTTTACACATCATCACCATTCGCCAAAAAACAATACACTATCCTACATTTAGTCTGTAATGTGTCATATTTGAGGAATTTCTCATAGTTTATCTATATTTGAGGAATTTTTGAGGATTTAAGGAATAATAAACAAATTTGAGGAATCTGAAGAATTTGAGGAGTAATCACAGGCCTGCCATAGTCTATGTCCCTTCAGTATAAACCTATTGATAAGGTCAAACAAAACGACATTTCTGCCTGCCCCTCTGCAATAAGAAGCTCATGCTCGTATGCACGAATTATGATCTACATCATTAGCAAACAACTTCCATCTGAGCAGAGATGAATAGCTTTTAAGACAATGCTCCGTTACTATAAGCGACAATTTAACCGCAGAAAACCATCTATCCGTAGATATCATTGACAGGATCATCTTGAAAATGAACAACACGATGCATCATCAAGATGTACAATGTACCCATGCACATCTATGTCGAACATATTTGCATCACTTGCTTAATTCAATTGAGATTGAATTGAGATTTGATGACAGTGAATAAAATTTTATGAGTTTAATAATCGCTTACTAGAAGTAGTGTAAATGAGGAAATTAGGCTAATCAAACGCAGTTACATCACAGTATCGCATTTCTGGGCTATTTAAAAGCCAACGGCCTATTTCGCTCAAACGTAAGGGCGATTCCCGGGCTGCCCAGCGCCCGGCCGCCAACCTGCTAACAGAATGATTTCAATATCCGCTTGATTTTAATAAGTTGACTTATTAATTTGGTGAACTGAAGGAGTCATTGATGTAAATCTTGACTTCATGCGGCCTACATGTAATTATGATACAAGAAAATGATTATTATTACCTTGATATTTCCCGTCTTTTTAGGGAACCGATCTCAAGTACTGAGACACTTGGATTGACAAGCCACATATATATGTAATTTCCGGAATTGATACAATCCATCATTATAAACGCTCAGTTAAGGATATGGTGGCTCTTAACTACCTTACGTGAGGACGCAGACATGCTCAACTACGATTTGTCTTTCTGTTTTGCCACGTCTTAGGACTGGTTGCATTTTCTGAATTACATGCATATTGAAATTGAATTAATCACCCTTTTGCTTTTAACTCTTGTGATTGAGAAAATTTCACATGAAAAAGCAGCTTGACTTCTTTTTATTATATTTTAGTTTCACGTACTGTGTGTGCTGTTTGCATCACCGAAAATTTCACATTTTATTATGAATTCATCATAATGATAAGTGATCATGAAGTCAATGCAGTGCTCCGAGCGACATACCCTCCGAATTTTCAGGAATTCCCGAATGGCTGAAATTTTCGGGAATTATGTACTATCACATTAAAACGGCATAGAAACCGTTAATGGGATAGTATTCATTAATTGATAAAGCAGTACATTAATTTGATGCATCTGTAAGTATTTTGATCCCCGGGAACAGACTAGTTTAAGACCCCTACAGACTAGTTATATCCCCTACATTTCTTCAAATTCTTTCAAAAATTCTATTCAAATTTCTTCAATATTGTGCATAATGGTCTTCATAAAGCTTATCTTCATGTGCTTGGGTTTTAAAATGAATGAAAGCTTTGAGATGCTATAAGCAAATCTGAATACTTCAACAACTTAAAGCGTACAGTAACACATAGAAAATATTAATTAATCGGCATACAATGAAGAAACGTCATATCTATGTTGCACATGTATTATCTATTTTCATCTAAGCACTGTACTACTGCAATTGCTCAACAAGTACATGTACGTATATTTTATTACAAAAAATACTCAGTTTATCCACATTCATTTATTTTCACGAAGGTCTGAAGTTATTTGGAAGATGACTCTTTCACAACAAATTGGTCCATCAAAGACACCATCTTTTTTTCTTTTTGTTTCAATAGTCTTTTTCCTCTCTAATAGAAATTTCAATTTTTCTTCCGAATCTTTCACTTTTGTTGTTGCCGTCGTAATAAACTCTGCAAGTTTCTCTTTTTCGGAAATAAGTTCTTGCAATTCCGATCCGTTTCAAGGGCAGAACTTTCAATATTCATGAGTGAGTCATTTGACTTCCGAAAATTGGAAAATCTCCAATAATTTGTGCCTCCATGTTTTTCCTTTTGATATCCTCGTTCGCTTTGGCTTCATCCCTTTTTCTCTTCCTGTAGTGCTGATGTGCAGCAGAGCAGACACTAAGAAGGCTTTCATTGATTGGAACAGTGGAATTTGTCCAACCATTAGCCGAAAGTATCGACTTACTGACGACCAGTGCCTGTATAGTGTCCGGCGAGAGGCAAGATCGCTTCTTTGTCACAACGTCAGACAGGTCAATGAACTGCCTTTCAATTTCGCTGTTCTCATGTGGGATAACGATGACGGTTTTCACCAGTCTGCAGAGCATAGGCAACTTTTGATTTTTTTCCATTGCTGACCAGAACTCAATGGTCGATTCGCTCGAAGGTTCACTTCGGTAGCCTTCTTCGATTCACGAGACCATGGGATTGGGAAGTACATAAGTCATAAATGTTTATTCTGAAATATACAGAAAACGCAAAGCGATGGCCGCAAGGGCACTTACAAGTAAGCGCTGATAACACGTGCAACACATGCATACGCAAAGTTTAGCATCAATAAAAAACACATGAGACATATTATTATATTTACAAATTTACCGAGTGATCATGATGTACATACACATCATAAACAAATTATATGAGACCCACATATTTACAAATTTTAAGAGTCATCATGATATACATCTTATACCATATACAAAATACGTGAGATCTATAGGGCCTATATTTACAAATTTGAAAAGTGATGATCACGACATGATAAGAGTTCATTGGATGGGAGTTCTCACAATGGAGCAAAAGAACGTAAATGCTTAACATCTAATATAGAAATGAATGTAAAAAAAATCATCGATACAAAATTTACACTTTAATGATCATGGTCACAATATATGCAAATTCACTCGGATCAATGAGTTTGAGACTCTTTTTGATCTTCATTATAATGAGAATCATCTTCTATATGGAATGTAGGAATGTATCTAAATAAAATTTACCATCAGGTATAAAATGCACTTGTCAAATAATTTTATACGAAATCACATATTAGAAGTCACAGTATGAGCAAAATTCACTTAGATCAACTGATTTGAGTCTTTTCTTGAAGATCATGAAGGTTGGAGCTTTCACTATTGAATCGTTCAATGAATTCCATATTTTAATGACGCGAAAGAAAAACAACCCACTGAGATAGTTCGAATTAACTTTTACTTTTAAGACTGGCACAATCTGACAGCTGTTACGTGATTGACCTCGGGTAATTTGAAATGAAAGGTAGGTGGTAAAGAAAGAGTTGAGCGACAAGTCGAAATGAGTATAGTACAGTTTAAACAAGAAGTGCAAGTCCAACAAAGTGCGCCTATATTACACGTACATGTACGTCGTTGTTTAATAGAATTAACTATATTTTACCGAAAAATTCATGGAATAAAGGAATGAGGATTGATAAAGGAGTCGCGAGGTTTGAAATTGATATTTTAGATAAATTTCTATCATACGCTCGTATGATTACTCGGGAACGTTGATATTTATTGAAGATGTTTAACTTCAACAGGACCCAATGCCAAAATCCATATTTGTTAGAGATACTGCATAATAGAAATTTTCAGGAATTTCGGGTCGATATTTTCGGGAATTCGGGATAAACTTAAAAGTTTCGGGAAATTCCCGAATTCGGGAATGAATCGGAGCACTGTCAATGTGAATAGCTGATTCTCATTGCAATTAGTGGTCAATTTTCACTGATGTCAGTAGCAGTCAAGTAGTGGAGTTCTTCTGCATGAAAATTTCAAGCAATAAACTGAGTGACAGCAGCTGCATTGGATCATCTACACGACCGAAATTGGACGAAGAGAAGACGGCGAGCATAAAAAAGCTTGTTTAGCAGCTTTGTCTATCGTAATGTCTAATAATTACTCACCTTCACATCCATAAAAAGCGGATCACTGCCTATAATCAACTGCAGATTAGTGTTCAATTGTGTTGCGCATCTTGAAAGTATATAGGCATCAGCCATGTTCTATGGTGAATATTATTAGAATTTATTAAAGGAATTTCTATATTTTTCTCAACCGACTTCATGTGACTTACAAGGTGCTCCATACCGATATTCTAGTATAAAATATTGCGCCTTTCTCAGATTTTGAAAAGAATTGTATGATACTTTATGGAGGAGTCTTCTGTATTTCTGATATCAGATCTTATATCAGACAGTCACATGGAAATCATTTTCATACTGTCAATATTTAATAACTGAAATGAAAGTAGAATCAACAACATTTTAGAACAATTTCAAATTAATAGAGATTACGTAATTTGCGGGTAGGCAACCACTAGCCATGTGCAACTTAAGATAATACAATGAAAGAACGAATGCAGCGGCTAGAACTTTGCTGTCAGGCCCTAAAGATGGCCCAGTATGGAAACATGTCGCTTCTGAAGGCTGTGAGAAAGTTTGGGAACCTTAACTATAGACAGCTGGTTGGATTAAGACAAAGATAATAAAGTGAACTCTTTCATATAACTGCAACGAGCAATATCTCTCAACCATATAAAAGGATTAACTAAATCAACTACAATCAAAGACAGCGAATTAAGTAAAATAAGGATAAAGACCAGACTAACTGCTAACATAACGAAGTAAAGATAACAAGCAATTGATGAATTCATCACTACGGATATTGAGTAATTTTATGAATTTCGATTCAGATTCGAACAGTATCCACTAGAAATGCTTTCTGAAATAAGTGACTGAACTTAGAGGACGCTGAGTTCTAATCTGATCCCAGCACTGACCAAACTCGACGTGAATCTCAAACATTGCGTCTCGAACTTCAGTTTATGCTGAGCCTACTGAAGACAATAAGACTCAGATAAGGTAGGCAGAAAACAATGCCTTACATGGATGTACTTCATTATAATGTAAATTGGTATCAAACATCACGAGTAATTAATGTACGCCTCTGCTGAATATTTTAATGATTTTTTACTTGAATATATCACAAACAAATAACTAGCATAGGTTGCTTAAAAAAAGTCTTCTGAACATGAGTTCGGCTACGAAATCGCATTCCCCAGTATAGGGTAACACAACCACAAACCACAAGTGTCAATTATCAACAATGGATATAGTCTCACCTTCAAGATCAACATAATTTTCCACAAATATTCGTGCTTCTTTGGGGAGGACTTTGGCATTAATTTCCTTTTCCCATTCTTTCAATGCCCGCTGTGATTTTTCTCTAAGTGCTTGATATGCTTTTGATCGAGGTCCAGGCATAGCGCGCCGGCGTATTTTGCGAGAATTGATCCCCAGCTTTCCACTTGGTATCCGAGGCTTCGGTCGAAAAGGCTGCTCTGGTAGACTGCCACAATTTTCAGCATTCTCACTATTGCACCATCTACCTTTAAATTTCAGCGCGTCTCGCACGGCCTGAACTATGACCGCAGGAGTTGTCACATACGAATTGACGCAACTTCGCAGACGAGATAATAATTCAGGCACCGAAACATCATCATCAATGTATCGCTGAAATTCAATAAATCATAATATAATAATTTCATAAATCCTATCAGAAACAGGAAAAAATACATTTCAACAGGGAAATCGAGCTCTGATGAATGCAAATATAGTTTGAAAAATATTTCGCTCCTTTTTCGTAAACATCAATCATTATGACATTCTATGCATGAAATACGAATGTCACATATAGCTGGCAAAAACACGATGTTCCAAGCCTGCACTTTAGCGTTTTTTATCTTGGAAACAAGATTTCTACTTCTGAGAAAAAATCGGGACGGTGCCCAAAAATGTCAATAGTAGGTAAAATACTTTGGAGAACGAACGACAAAATGTCCCAGAATAATCACAAAATTTATTTGTATTCGTATCCTTACTTCTGTACTTTCTATCCTGTACATTTAGATCGGAAATGTAAATGTACATGTAAGTAAAGGAAAAACAACAATCGTGTTATGAAAATGTTTACGCTGATGAATAATAAATAATAAGAAAAGCAGATTGACTATGGATCAAATTACAATGCAAAAGATATGCGAGACACGAGCCTAAAATCCCAGGTTATCTACATATGTTGCTCTGCCCATCCGAGCTACGGCAGCTTGCCAACGACCGATGTCAATGGCAGGACTAAGTCTTCACCATAACACAGCAGCTGTCATGGCAACTAAAATCAGTGAAAAATATTATGTCAAAATAAAATAAAAATTATATGAGAAGTCTCAGAACGTGGCGCACCCCAACCTCCGAACAAGGGCTCTGGTACCCCGACTATGTCCAAACGTTTTAGCAATTGACTGTTTGAATCAAACTCGGGTAATTAACTGATAGAAAACATCATCTGACAGAGCTCTGGAGTCAACATTTTGATGAGAAATTGTTTCACTATGCATCATCGCCCTCTAGTACCAGTTAGTAATTGTGAACTAGTGGTCTGCAGTCGTTGGAAATATGTCCTCAACACGAACACGAAATCCAAGCCGCCTGCGACAAACTGGTCTCCGCAAAATGGCTGCAGACCAGCGGCTGATCCAAAAGTATAAAAAGCCAACTATCAATTAATGCTGGACTCAGAGTACACCGTTCAATGTTCATGACAAACCCCACTGTTGAAAATGCACATCACTTGTAGCGGAAATGACTGGATTTGCAATTATGGCGTGGACGAGGCGTACACTGCTCTGCTCAAATTCGGGTGGTGGGTAGCGCGCTCGGTCAACCAACTTACTGAGGGTGCATGCAAGAAGACGTTTGATGATCGTAGTTCGACCATGTATTTGTAGATTCTATACGCATGCATATACAGAATGTACATAATTGAAATTTTGCAATACTTAGCATTAGTACTTCCAATTTAGCTGTGCAAGTAGTATGAAGGAATGCTTATTCATTCTTCATCATAGTGAAATAATGTGCATATTCTAGATGGCCTGACTTTAGCTAGAACAGATTAAGCCATGCAACTATCTCGATTTAAAATTTTGCGATGAATTCTTGTCAGCACGACAATAAAACACGACTCTAATTATCAAAACACGAGCAGGAACATGGATGACAAGGCTCAACACGAGAAGCACGTTCGTATTCGTGTCACGAACGCAGACCCCTATCGTGAACGCACCAAGAGATTTAACTTATTTTGAAGTTGATATCCGCCTCCATTTTCAATCGGGTCGTTTCAATGCACATCATATTTTCAGTCGCCGACGTGGAGTTACATAAGCACCATATCAACATTAGTTGAAGACTATCAAGAGATGTACATGTATAAGCAAGACGGAAAATGAAAGCCAAGTAATTTTGATTTTGAAAAAATTAAGTTGTTTAAAAGTCCCACTTTTCGTTCATTGATAACATAGCGAGAGAAGTACTGTCATATTAAGAAGCTGCGCAGCTTCCGTGTAATCAGCGATTGCCGCAACAAATTCTCAACCGATGATTTTTTAATATGAAAAGCTTCCATCTATGGAAAATTGATCAAGGCTGCGACAAATTATTCCGATACATATATATATATATATATTATTCGCATGATAAGGTACATAACTTTGAAGGTATGATGACTGCAGCTGTGGATTTTCAGTTTCAGAAAGATGGCAGGGAGGCTTCAGAATAGGGCAGTGGTTCAAAAAGTGGTGGGCAGTTTGAGATGGGTCACCGCAGGGACATTTGCTTGAGGATTTGATTCCCCATCGCAACACATCCGAGGCAAAACGGCCTGTACCACTGCGGAATGTGTTAGGCTGGACCCACTGTTTTCGACATAGGCCGTTGCCAGGAGGACGCTTGGACTAAATGTCAAAGAGCTCCTCCTCAGGCAGGTTGCCGACGAGGTTTCGGTAAATATGTCGAGAACGGAGTCGAGTAGTTTTTCGGAGACCATGAAGCACAAGATAGAGAGTGGTCGGGGCTTCCGAGTGATGAAACAGTTAGTCACTTATGTTTCGACGATAGGTTTCAAGTGTCTTCATTCCTGCTGGAAACGGTAATAGGAGAACGGGTACAGTGCATTCATCCATTTATTGTTCTCAGAGCGTCATTTTTGAGCATGAACACTTTGAGACCACACGGGAACACAATACTCTGCTGGAGCGGTCAAAAGCGCATGCGCAGAACTGCGTAGGACCTCAAATGAAGCACCCATGAGATGCTGGCTAGTCGCATAATGACAGCAGTGCAAGATGACAGTTTGCTTGCAAGATTTAACAAATGTTCGCGAAAAGCAAGGGAACTGTCGAGGGTTATGCCGAGGCATCTTGGATTTGGTGCGAAGGGGGGGGGGGGAGCCACGCAAGTTCATTTGGAGTTCATAATGGACTGAGCGATTTCGAAGATGGAATATGGACGAGAAAGATTTTCTCGATGAGAGTTTCAGATGCCACTTGAGGTAGTATTCCTGAATAGTTTCCAGGTCTTCTAGGTAGTTCCAATCACTGAGATTGATTTGTCCGAGAATGTTAGGGCAACGTCGTCAGTATACATGTAGCGCTTGGAGGTCGTGTTAGGAAAGTCTGTAGTGTATACATTATACAGCGTTGGTGCTAGGACGCTTCCCTGTGCGACTACGTTTTACAGGCGAAAAGGCTTGCTATCGTGTCCTCCAGCGTAGATCACCAAGGATCGATTCTGAAGAAGACACATTAGTAAATCTGTCATCTTCGAGGACGAGATGGACCCTTGGAGCTTTAGGTGCAGGCCTTGAAGCCACACAGTGTCGTAGGCTGCAGCCATGTCTAAAAACACTGCAACAGTCACCTCAGATCGGTCGAAATACTCTTCAAAGGAAGTATCAGTCAGTTTCACGACTTCATCTAAAGTTTAACGGCCTTGACGAAACCCAGATTGCACCTCTCGTAGAATCTTTTCAACAACGGGTGAAATTCGGGTAAAGATTGCTCGATCCAGTCATTTGTAAGGGGTACAGAGGAGAGAAATTGGTCGGTAACTTTCAGGTGAAGTTGCTTCCTTACAAGGTTAGAGAACTACGACTACTGAGGCACGGGTTATGGGATGTGGCTGTTATTCAAGCACGTATTGAAGAACAATGTGATCCAACTTATTAGCTTGGAGCCAAAATGCATTAGGAACTCATTGTGTATACCATCTGGAACAGTTGCTTTTCTAATCTTTAAATTGCGACATGCGACGTTAATTTCGTCAATTCCGATATTATAGAAAAATTGCTCTTCACAAAGGTCAAGAATGACGGATTCTTCAAAAAAAAGCATTTTAGAATAGTTAAAAGATAAGATTGTGCTTGTTTTTATAATTTTTTTGAGGAGTGTGTGCTGATGGGCATGCACATTAACCGTGATAATAATAGTAAAGAGTCTATATTTGCAAATGAAAATCAATACAATAGGTGAAGCTATCCAGAGAATTATTCACAGAGAGATCATTACACATAGAGCAGGCATACAAAAGGAAAGAGCTGCTACGCCTAACAGTGCGCCTTAGAGGGAGCAAAAACCTGCCAGATCGTGAGGGCAATTTATCGTACAATGTGTGACATGACCTTCTGCAGGAAGCGCAAGAAAAAGTCGATGCGGCGATCACGAAGACTTGGTAGGATAATGCGTTCACACGAAAGAATCAATAATGTCTTTGAATCGACGTTGGAATTCGAAAGAATCGAGGCGCTTGGAGTCAGTGGAACAGAGGTGCACAATACTCCATTGCCGATCGGATTAACAGAAATACACCAATTTTAAACAGGAAGGATGCACGGAGCGACGAATGAGGCGAGTAGCATTTAGACGACGAGAAGCTGTAGCTACTGTCTCGTATACGTGTGCACTCCAGGTTCTCGCAGTACTGAAAGTTCAGCGACAGAATTTCCAGTCTTCTTGACTAACAAGGATTTACATTTTGCCATATTGAGCTTTAAATTCAAATTTTCAGACCACTCGAGAACTCGTTTATGCACGGCAGTGATATGAGTATTGTTTGAGTTCTAGTAAAGAGGAAACATATGTTAATGCCGTTAAATTACCTGTCAAAGAGAGACCTTATCATATAGCAATTTGACCTATAGCATCGACACAAAGAGTAGATGTCGCCACTGAAAATAAATATGGCCCCAAAATCGATCCCTGCGGAATTCCAGATATCAATATCTATGGCTCCATCTGCTCCGAAAGTTGATTGTATTCGATTTCACCTTCATCTGATTGTACTTGACCAAAATTTCCAACGCTTTGTAGATGACGTGAAGATGTAAGAAATTTATTGTGGCATGACATCTGGATGAAGACATGCAACACTTTTGGATCTGTTCCACAGTATGAACATGAAACATGGCATCGTGAAAGAAGCTCAAGCGTTCTATTTCTTTTTCTAATCAGATGTTGAACAACCTGTTCATCCAACAGCTCATCCTCCCTTAATGAATAAATGCTTATCTTACTTTTTTGTGAACATGGAGCCCTGCACAAATATCTTCAGCAAAACAACTAAAACTACTAAAAGTTACTGAAAGTTCAGTAATCGACAAAACTGTCCTTCTCTTTCTAGCACTACGGAAGTCCCATTGGCATGGATCCAATAATTAATGATCCTACAGCACTCAGCCGAAATTTCTTGAGCTCATACCAACTTCACACCATCAATCATTTCTTTGTAGGAACAGCAGAAGTGCTTGCTTACACTGCTTTCTTTGACCAAACAAATTAGGCCAGCGTTTCCAATTGCCGAGCGGAAAATTTCCGTGCAGGGATCTAGATTCACCTTCATGAAGATCAGCTGTTAATAGGCATGCAGAACAAATTTTGAAAAATGAAAATATTTCGAGGAATTTTTTCCACGGAAGATGTTATTTCACAATTACACGACGCTTCGGCCTTCACTCAATCATGTAACAAATAAAAATTAAGTGAGAAGATCGAACATCCAGATAGGTGGTGGGAATATATCAATTGGAAGACCCTCCAAAAAAATCATGAAAAATGAGAAAGAAAATTTCACCCTCATAAAAAACTTTTTCCGATAGTGAGTTGAGACCAGGGATGAGGACGCTGTGTCACAAAAACTCCGGAAGATCTCGTCATGGGTGTGCCCATACCTTACTTCTTCTGGGGCCCATATTCAGTTTTGATATGATTACAGGTAATCCAAGAGTCAATTTTAAATAGTCATGACTCTTTATACGCCTACACACTATAGGCCCTATGCTGCGACTACGAATAAATCGATTATTAACCGCTTCGCTGCTAGATTAATTAAGTTAATGTCACTCCATGTGCGGGAGAAATTTTGTCTATCAAACATGAACTTGAGTTCAAAATTTATAAATACTACCATTGTTCTACTAGTGCAGATACAGTATATACATCTAATGTAGCCTACCAATTAGATATATGAGAGATTTAAAATACTTATCTGAATCCACAATATGTATTTTCAGTATGCACAAACATGTTATTCTTTCTTGAAGTCCTGCAAGGTATGGTAGTGTTCGAAGCACTGGCCAGGACAGAGTGCAGGCTGCGACGGACATTTAGGACAGTAAAATGTAGTTTCCTTTCTTCTCATTGTGGAGGAATGCGTATACAAAGTGCATACACGACACTTTTTGCTTGGACAAGATTTATTCTTTGTAGATGGTATCCGGTAAATAAAATGTCTCTCAATCAATCGGACGGCGTTGTCATTGATTGATGTAGACAATTGGAGATTATCATGATCAACTGGTTGAAGATTTTCATTTATCACTTCAAGGAGGAATTCCACACACGTTTGGTCACCGCCATCATACGTGAATAGATAATGAGCATTCAATGTTGTATGCTGAAGCATATACAGCATAACTTTCTTTGTCCATTTCATAGTTTTACGTGCGGATTTATATGCATTGATCAATTGATCAGTGTTGTCGACACCGCCCATTTGCGAATTATACTCAGCTATCGCAACAGGCTTACTAACATCAACCAAACCTTCCCCTCTCACTCTAGCTCTCACATTTCGAACGCTATGATCATGCACCGTTGTGATCATGTAAACATTTTTCTTGTCTGAGTATTTTATCGCCAAAACTGGGCCGTTGCGATACGCTGCCACTTCACGAGAACTTTTTTCCAAATCCGTATTCACCAAGTGTTTAGGAAAATATTTCTTGTTCTTCATCGCAGTACCACATGCTCCTATTTGAAGCTTATATAGCTCATTATACAAAAGAGGACTGCTATACAGACGATCTGTATAAAGAATATAACCTTTCTCCGTGTACCGCTGAACAAGAAGTATGACAAACTTTTCGAGTTTTCCAAGTTCAGGATAATCTGAATTTTTTTGGATTTCTTCTCTACGAAAATATATTTTGAAATTCAACGTATACTGATCGCAGCATAATTTGTATATTTTAATTCCGTATCGAGAACGTTTAGCTGGGATGAAGACCTTGAACCCCAGATTGCCGAGCCATTTCAACGAGGACTCGTCTAGGCATACGTGGTGTGATCCAAAATGTCCCGGACTAACCTACTTGCAGATAACCTGTGATAACGAATACTACTTCAGATGTAAATTTAGGTCTTTAAGGCATGAGAAATATGGTTGCCGAAATTTTTCCGGTCAGTTTTCTATTTTTTAAAATTTTCAAACATTTTTGTCTGAATTTCAAGATTTTCCTATAAATTCTAGCGATTTAGAATTAATATATTTAGATTAACTTGACAGTTAAGCTATCACTAATAACCTGACTAATAATTAACGGAAAAACAAATGTTTTGTTCCAGAAAACAGTTTACTTTTCAATGTATGAGCCGTTAGCATTCGTCACTTTTTGCCAACGAAGTCTCAATTCACAAAAAGCTTTATGAAAAAATTCCGGTGTCAAAGAATCAAAAAACTCAGTAACTGCATCCCGCAGTTCAACTGGCGATTCAAAATGGTGTCCACGAAGATGCTTTTTGAGGAATCTAAACAGATAGAAGTCACTTGGGGCCAAGTCAGGTGAATAAGGAGGATGGCTCAATAGTTGAAATCCGTTTCTCGTTAAGGCATTGGTTGTCTCCTGCGAGGTGTGAATCGGAGCATTGTCATGAAGCAAGTAGAGGGGAATGTTTCGTGGCTTTCTTATTTTCTTCCTCGCTTCAGATAACAGATTGGAATAATATTCGCTATTGATTCTTACTCCTTTATCCGCAAAGTCAACCATTGGATTCCCGAAGCGTTCCAAAAGACCGTCAGCATCAACGACCGGCGATGTGATGTTCCGGATCGCATTTTCAAAGGGGCAGACTCGCCTGATTTTCGCCACTCTGCAGATTCTCGCTTACTTTGAGGCAGATACAAACTTAAAGGTGTTTCATCCTCTGTAAGGATGCAGTTCAGAAACTGATCTCCGTGCATTTCGAGGAGATCCAAATTTGACTGTGCCGCCAGAAGTCTGTTCTCCTTCATTTCAGGTGACAGAAACTTCGGTACGAAACGTGATGCCAGTTTGCGATATCCAAGTCTTTCGATGATGTCATGACAGGAGTGATAACTGATTCGCAACTCTCTTGACAACTCACGGATGGTTATCCTTCTGTGTGCTGTAATCATTTCATCGCACTGACTCGATTTCTCTTCCGGAATCTCCTGCGGCCGACCAACAGTTGAAAAATCTTGCTCCACAGATTGTCTTCCGCGTTTAAATTCGCTTATCCAGAAATAAGCAGTAGTTCTCGATGGAGCTTTGCTTCCATATGCCAGGCTTAATTCCTTTAGAATGTCACCATTAGCGAAGCCGCGGATCAGGAGGTATCGTATCACACTGCGATATTCGACTGAAGACACGCTTGTCACATCCATCATGAAAACTGATAGAACAAAGAACCATCGTTGACACGGATTTCTTAATGAATGCGTGCTGAATGAACTTCACTGATTGATATCGTAACACATGAAGCAATTAACAAAAGACGTGCAATATTCATGGCAAAGATATCCGTCAAATAAGGTACAAATCAAAATCAATCTAACTATAACAATAAGACAAATCGGATCTCGATCAATTCAGAAAATACAGAAATTCATGTTAAAATGTAAAAATATTTTTTAAAAATAGAAAACTGACCGGAAAAATTTCGGCAACCATATTTCTCATGCCTTAAAGACCTAAATTTACATCTGAAGTAGTATTCGTTATCACAGGTTATCTGCAAGTAGGTTAGTCCGGGACATTTTGGATCACACCACGTATGTGTTGCGTAGGGACCAACATTTCTTCAAATTGTCGCTGCAAGGTGTTCATAACTCCAGCAATCATATTTTTCTTTTTATCAATGTCATCATCTGGCAGAGTACTGTTATCATTGAAATGCAGAAACTTCAGAAGGAGCTCAAATCTGTCACGACTCATCAACTTCGGGAACATAAGAGTTGAAAGAAGTTTATTTCGTGTCCAATAGCTTGCTAAGGTTGGTTTCTGGACTATTCCCATGAGCCACATCATTGCCAAAAATTTTCGCATTTCATTTTGTGTGGTTTCACGCCATGCTCGGACTCTCGAATTCCGTTTTAGCTCGTGTGCTTCAATATATTGCCGTGCATATAGATTGGTCTGCTCAACTAAGATCTCGATGGGCTCGTCGGTGATAAACAAGTTCAAATAGTCAATGTTTGTGAAACCTGTAGTGTCAACTTGTATTCCAGGCTCGGCAACAAAATTCAGCATACGAGGAGAAGTTCCATCAGCAGTTTTCCAAGCAGGAGCATCCTTTGACAGCACGAATTCAGTTGTCGTTCGCTGTTCATTCAACTCAACTGCATTATCTACGTCTGATTCTTCTTCAGATGATGAACAGGAAGTTACAGACTCGTTATCCGAATCATCATCAGACAAATAAGAACGATTGAATATCGCAGCTGTGGCTACACTAAAAGCCCGACGCTTTGACATGTAATAACTACTGATCGAGTCGTCACCAGAGGATTTTTGTTACTTTTTAACCAATGAAGCGCAATCGATGATGAATGAATAACAATATGTATGAGACACGTACTCAATATCAACACACGCTCGTGCGCCGTGAGAGATGACGCTGTGTGCTATTAGTCAAAGATATAGTTTGCTAAGGTCAATGCAGTTTCATGAAATTCAGACGGGTACTACCCGTTGGCAGCATATAAAGTAAAAGAAACGCCGACGGGTATTACCCGTCGGCAGCACATAGAGTGACATAAGTGCCGACGGGTAATACCCGTCGGCAGCAGTTAAGCGGTTAATGCACTAAGGCCACAGATTAGAGCTCAGCCATATTGAGGTGAAGTACCGCAGACAAAACCTCCACCGTTCTGGGAGTATAATTAGTATAATTTCTGTTTTTAAAGCGCCGCAGTATAAGTGGTAGATTTTCAGCTGTTTCAAGCTCCGCAAGCGAAACCTCCAGTCTTTTAGGAGAATAACCAGTAGAATTTGAGCCGTTTGAAAGACCGCAGCAGAGTGTAACTGGCAGATTTTAAACTGTTTCAAGCGCTACAGGTGAAACCTCCATCCTTTTGAGAGTATTACTGTTAGAATATAAGTTGTAGCTTCTGCTTAAGGTGCAAACACCAGATACTGACTTTCTTTGTTAACAGAGCTGCCAACAGAAGTCAGTTTGGCGGAAATTTTGTATATGAAAAAGTCGAATAGTCAATCAAATATTAAGTCATGAGATCCTAGCATATTTCCAGAACAATCTAAAATCAATTCTCATATCCCCAATACTAATTGGGTTCCACATAACATGGATCCATATAAAATTCCATTCATGCCGATTGATATACACATATCCTTGAACATCGCTGTAAACTATCGTGTAAACTAAGAAAAAATATTCCTTTTTGTCCCCATTTTTGGTCTATCATAATACTCCATGATAAGAACAACTTGTAAATATACAAATCCATGATTAAAAGAATTAACAAAAATAGTAACAGTTGCTCACTTCAACGCATGCCTGAATAGAATTAAGGGTAAAACAAAGCAAAATTTATAATCAATCATTTGTAAATAACATCTGGCGAAGTACAATATTGTACGAAAATATGGATGTCCAGAAAATCTTCTGAAACCCAATGCAGACTATATAGTCCTCCCGAGCTTTTTTGGCGGACAGTAAAGTAGGCGTGTACTGCCACTCAGTCTCTCGTCTCCTTTCAAAAAGACGAACCTGTGCACCTCTTGATTTATAAACAGATACTGCCATCTGATCGCAAGAAAAATGTCAAAACGTGGGTCGGTTCTCTTAAAGAAGTTGACAGACTACAAGTTTCGAGTTCTCAATTCACTTTTCGCTCTCTGAATTGCGGAATACGTTTCCGTTGTCATTGAGGAAGATTTCTCGTCGATCACGTCACCACCCATTACATTAAAACTTGACTCAACGATGGGACCATGAAAACATGACAAAGCCGCGAAAACGACCGAGGAAATTGCTGGAAAACGCCCAGTAGGATGAACAGTAAACCACCACTTCATGACATCATCGTCAAACGGACCAAGTGAGCAATCAACAGGGTATCTGTGAATTTCGATTCTACAGCAGCGGCTTGATCAGGAGGAATAAAACGTTTTAGAAGAGCGGCTATCTGCTTCATTTGTTTCAGTGAGTGGGTACTGTTACAAAATGACGGATCAATCACTCGACACTAGCAAAGTTCAAAATAAAACGGAATAAGTAGGCCTATGAAAGAACACCACGCGAACAGCTTCAAGCATTAACAAACATTTCTCGACAGTTTCATTGGTCATCACATTCAAAGCTATTCCGTAGACATTCCTTCACTCGACCTGGTTTTGCTAGACGACAGAGTTGCGATATTGGTACTTATGAGTCACTGCAGACAATCATCATGTTTGAAGCATGTAACAGCAATGATTTCACTGACCATATGGAAAGCAATCCTCCCTTCAAACCTGACAGCAAAATATTCCTTAAATTACCTGGTAAGGGCTACAAATGCATGATGATTCGCCGATTACACAATATTTAAAGAGCTACTTAATATGAACCATAGAAGATTTTTAACATATAACAAATGTGAAAATGCAACATCAACGGCAATTATCGGTTATCTTTATAGTTAAACTGACAAACAGACCTACTACGCCTGATAAATAGGTCTAAATTAGCGGTACAATTGCTTCATATCTTAGAGCTTCCTATTGATGTTGCGTGCATAATTTCTTTCTTTGTAAACAAACATCACACTTGCTTTCTATCTGTCATCTGAATGCAAAAGATCGTCTTGATATGTTACATAGACTAGAACTCCAATATGCAGGGTTGCCGTGGGGATTGATATTTGAATTCGCACCCCATAGCCACAGAATAAGCCCCTGATTAATATGTTGCTCTTGTTCGTATAGAATGATTGATATCCAATATCTCCATCTCAGTGAAACTTCTACACAGCATTTAACGATCCGAAGGCTGTATTTGACTCGAGATGCGGAATGGGAGTCCTTGAAGAAAGTGACCGACTGCGTGTTGTAACTTTTATGACTTTTCTTCGCTGTCTTCGGTATAGGCATTGGCAGATAGGTATACTTTATCTATCCCTACTGATTCGTAGGTTTTTGTCGTCTGCTGCCAGCTTACACGTACAGTCTACATAGGCTCTTCTCATTCCGCTCTTAATTCTTTAATGATTCATGAGACATGACACCCTTTTTCCATAAAACTACCTTAACGTAGCTTACTGTAAACGAAATTCTACTTCGAAATGTTTCTTTTTAATAGCATGACGACATTGTCTTCATTTCTTTGCTTTTATAACAGATCGATCATTGATCAGTTTCCGTTTTTCAAACATCCTCATTTACTCACTTTGGAGTTTTGGCTCACTTAACCTAGTTATTGGCCATGTCGATCCTATTTCATTTTGCTACAGGATTATTATAAGGGTACAATTTTTGCATTGCTGTGTGCTCTTAAAGGAAACACATCTGCATAACAATTCAACAACTATACATGTAGACTAAAGGAAACATGGCCTTATTAAAATGTTGAGATGAAATGTTAATACGAGCATGTACCTAGGTCTGCACAAAACTCGAGCATTGCATAGTACGCTATTTGTATATTTCGCTATTTTGAAATTTCGATGTTTCTTATATTCGCCTTTCACCGTTTGCTGTTTTGAGATTTGCTGTTATAACACTAAGCAAACAAGCCTTCTTCATCAAGTAAAATCAAACCTAGGCTTACATTACATCATCTATACATGTCATGCGAAGCATTCTCAGGAAATATACAAACATTCATTTCAAAAGTACTATGCCTGAATTCCTCGCTGTAGACAATCGTTATTAAGGACAGTATGATTCACAAAAGCAAACATGAATATTTATCAATATATCTATTGAAATTTTAACTGTTAGTTTAAATCCTGAAGGACCTAAATGTTCCCACAATATTTCCGGTCGGCTGCTTTTCCTGAAGACTCGATTTTTACTGCAAATAATTCTAAGTGTATGTATTTGGCTGTTTTGATAGATTATATATCAGTTTCACGTGTTCCATTTGTGAGAATATAATCCTGGGCTGTCCTGTAAGTTGGTATTTGGGGTTCCTAATGTGAAGATTTTTCATTCGTTTGGTTGCTTGAGTGGTGCTATTTTCAAATAATAGGAAGTCCATCGGCATACAAAGACAGGGTTGAACATAAATTAAAACAAAATCATGTTACTACCCAGCCAGTGCTTCAAAATGGTCACCAAAAAAGTCACCTGTCAAAAATTCTTATGTATTCTTGTGTGAATATTCCCGTTTAATATTCGTTAATTGAATTGATGTAGCAAACATTGATAATTCCATCTCTTTATGCATCTCAAGTTAGAAATTTTCGCAGTAGAAATCGACTATATACAAGTGGCGAATGAAAAAGCTTTGAATCAATCTAATCTACTATTGTAGATACAGACTTCGATGAAAATCATCCTGATTTTCTCGACCACTCATGTCACCGAATTATTGCACAAGAATTTGGAGGATGTTGACTCATTTGTGTATGGTGATGAAATGCAGCACAATGAACCATGTATTGTGGTACACTCAAGTGTGCAATTAAGGATGCATATCAGATGAAAATAAAAGTTCTGACAAGTCGTGGACAAGTGAAAAATTTGAGCCTTCATTATAACTGACTGCAATGTGAGTAAATACAGTTGAATGATTTTGTGTCAGAAATCTTTATCACACTGTTCATGTATCCGACGAAAATGTGTCTTGCTTTTTGAGCTGGACCCAACAGGTCTTCTATATCGCAATTAGTTTAAAATCTAGGTTAATAATGATTAATCACATTTATCACGCAAGCTTAATTATATCACAAGTAATTTTGTCTGAGCTATTTATACTATTAGAGGTAATATTTGTGAGTATCCATTCGTCTCTGCAGTAAGAAAGACTTGCAAAATTCTTCCACTTCAGACGTCCTTGAGACTATCATTATAAGTAATTCAACATTATTGAACGTGTGTTACTAATGTGAAAATGATCATCATTGATATTTCATGCATTCTAAGTGGTGAGATGGGTAGGCTGTGTGATACTCTGTAATTCAACATCGAAGTTGATTGTGTGATATTATGACAGTTCTGATTGCTTCTAGTGGATGTTAAATATCTTCATAATCCCCATAGAAGCGCCGTGGGAGCTGTGGTGATGGCCTCAATACCCATGAAGCTTTAGCGTCACTACTCCCCATACTTGGGGCTTGGACGGTGCTGACATAGTCAGACTTTTCTGGAGCGTTGTAGTACTTTTTGTCCGGATGCCCTTCCTGCCAACTTCCAATGACACCTTCGGGGCTCGACCTCTGGACCAAAAGATCGCTAGGTCAAGCACTTAACCCCTGTGCCACGGAGACCACAATACTCATGGGAATCCCACAGAATCCCTAAACCCACGGCAACCATGCCAATATGTCCCATATGTAGGCATTTTCTCTCATAGACGATGTTTGGCCTACAATAATATTATTATAACTTTCACATACATGTAGTTAATGTTGTCTTATCAAGATAAAGGTAATTGCTGTATTGCTTCTACACCTATAGTAAACAAAAATTATTATCTGAGAATCGAATTCTTTGCAATTCTTATTGCTATGGTTTGATTTCTATCTTATTAGCTTTATGATGAGTAGGACTATTCATTCAACACTATTCATTTCAAGAGAAGTTAGAGCATGTTCAGACGGTGGCGAGAAACTGTCAGACAACACCATATCAACACTTGGAGAAACGATCTTTCTTCACTTAAAAGCATGGTTGGCAGTCATATTTTCCGGTCACTGTTCAGTCATATCATTTTCATCATCAATAGAACCACTCGAGTTTTCCTTTGTAGACGCAGTTGGTGCGGTCATGGTCGATTCACTTTCTTCAAAATCAGATGTATCACTCATGTAAGAAATTTCAGAGTCAGTCTGTGGTTCAAAAATCAATTGCGCCACCTCATCTACTCTAAATTTTTGCATCCTAATACGACTTTTCAAAACATAAACTAAGGCCTACACCACAGAGAAATGACTTGCACCGGAAATGGTTTCGACTGAACAGGAATGTCACACTTAAACTTGCCAATATTTCATCTAATGCTGCTTGAGTCAGGTGTTGCCTTTAATCATTAAGACATTTGCCTCAGCTGCAGCTACTTATGTTTTTCCTCGAAGTACTATACTCTTCGATTTGCTTTTCTCAGAGACCACTATCGGGCATTGCATCAAATTTGCTGCTAATGATCAACAGCATCAATAAGATTATCATGATAAGATTCTGATAATCATCAAGAAAATGATGATTAACATCGGAAATGTTACTATACAATTATCCAGAACTCGCAAACTAAAAAAACAATATGAGTTCATTGATAATGATATGTAAGGTGTAATAATAGTTTCATATTTAGCCGGTAATTAATCATATTCATGGCATGCAAAAGTACTCTTCATTTGCATGTACGCATGTTTGCAAGAGGACACATCTAGGGTATCTAATATTTAACCTGTCATACCTATTCTATACATTAGAGTTCGAAATTCGACATTGAAATTCTTAAATCACACAGAAGAATAAAGACCGCGTTAAATAGTTTGTAGCAAATTTGCTACAAGGCCCGGTAGAGGGTAAAGTAAGAGGAAAATGAAATTACACTCTTCTTAAATATTGGAGTTTCGGTTAAGAACATGGCAGCAATATATAAAATGTAAGTATCGAGAAAATCAAAAGAGAATTTTCAATGAACACACTTTCCCAATTCTACACTTTAGTAACTTAGTTAGGCATATCTAGGAAGGACATCTGCATCAAAAACAGCTAGATAAAACAAATTAAAGAAATTATCATAAATCAACGAAATAATTACTGTTACTTACAGAACCGCAACGCAGAAGATGTGGTTGTGCAGCAATCCGCGAAAGTTCGAAAAACCTTTGAAACTTTTAGATTTCTAGGAGATGTTGATCAATAGTTGCAATCGCAACATTTCGATTCTGTTAACTTTTTGTCGGCAAATCATGCTATCCAAGATGTTTTCCAACATGTGGGAGAATTAAAGCAACATTTTGCCTCCTGGGAATCCCAACTACGGTATTTCATACCTAAAAACAGTTCGTCTTGGAGACCCGGAACTCATAAACTACTGCTAGGAATCATTTTTCGTCTGCTCTTCCGAAGAAGGTGAGCAAGGAATACGACACTATTTCCAAACCATTACAATTGCATTAAAGAAACACTGCAATAAAGCTTAGGCACTGAACGTAAGTAGGCATAATCTTTGATATATGGCCTACATGTGCACAAACCAGCATAGGTTTCAATTTTTCGATAATCTAGGTTTCGAGGTGTCATTACCAATATTTTTTAAACGCCGTGTTAAAAAATATAAAATAAATATAAATAGTGCTTTTTCTGTGTTAATCTACCAGAATCCGTTTAACATTTTAAGCATCAGTTAATCGAAGTGTTCAATTCATTCCTAGCGTACTAAGTAGGCCACAATCATAAACAAGAGGAAGATCCTATGCACGATGTTCTATGTTCAGGCTATGTGATCTGATCAGGTATTTACTAATTAATAGTCCTCATGATTGGGTTCACATGCCATTGATAAGTGCATGCAACATATTGATTTCTCTCAGAAAAAGAAAAAAATCTTAGTAGGCCTATCTGAGAAATTTTAACAACTTATTGATCCGAGTGCGTGTTTCAGGGAATCAATAAAGGTTAGGCTATTCGTGACATCATGATCGCATTTCAGATAGATAAAATTGAGTCATGAAACGAATCAGTGATCATGAAGCATTTTCCTTACCTAATCAAGAAAAAATGTTAATACACCTCTGTGCAACCTTGAATATATTCAATAATATATTTTATATTTCAGGTATTTATTCAGATCATCATTTGGAATACAATGATGCATATAGAGAGAAACGTAGTCGTTTTCTATCAAATATATGTGCTGCACTAACCCGTACGAAAATAATTTTGCAATTCATTAATGTTTCTTCTAATGAACATGTAATGTTTCATTTATGACTAATGAAATTTCAGCATTTCATGATAAAGCATTAATGAAAATACTAATGATTCATCTAATGAAACATTAATGTAAGGTTCATTAATGAAAACTGCAATGGTTTCATTTAATGTTTCATTAATGAAACATTAATGTGAAGTTCATTAATGAAAACTGCAATGGTTTCATGTAATGTTTCATAAATGAAACATCAATGTAACGTTCACTAATGAAACTGTCATGGTCTCATGCAATGTTTCATTAATGACACATTAATGTATCATTCTATATTTAGAATCCATGCCTTGGATTATTCATGCTTCCCTATTGTGTGTCAACGCAGTGACGTCATGTCACGACAACGCGTGAGCCGTCAGTTTCTTCCTATGCGCATTTATCGACTTTCCTCCACAGATCTAGAAAGGGATAGATGGACTGCTTTCCGCGTTTCCCTATTTCAGCCGTGAAGCCTGAAAACTTCCCATCGCCGCCACGCCTGCTCCCGATATGTAGGCAAGAAATAACGGCCGCTGAGCTGATCGCAATTGACACCTGTGGTGTTGTTTTTAATTGATGATGATTTATTTGATAAGGGTGACAAAATTTGTGTACTTAACGAAGCTGGGATGAGTGTCATAACACAGTGTGGCGATGTCGCAATACTTCAACAAGATAAAATTGAATTTGACATGCATTCTACCGACGCTAAATGGCGATTTTATCATTAAATAAAATCCTCACGCCCTAGGCAATTGCTATCAATTCTCCTACTCTTAATCCGAAACATGTGTTCAAAAGGCTTAAGAAAGATAAAATTTTCGAACAGGTTTGCAAAACTGTTTACAGAAATTTAATTTCTTGAGAAATGGTTACCTCGTGTTGTGTTCCGAGATGCCAGAACCGTGCTTCGAAAAACTCTAACATTTCTTTTCACGCCTTTCCGTTCTCAAACCCCGAATTGTTGAAGAAGTGGCTTCATAACATTCGACGTAAGAACTTTACTCCCTCTAAGAATTCATCACGCGTATGCAGTGTCCCTTTCTAGATCTGTGCTTTCCTCGAAGTTTAATGCTATCGTCTTGGTAATCGACATGCAACGCGGAAACATGGACCATTTCATCATTACGCTGGACGTAATTCAGAATTTCATAGTGACCTTTTCGCCTCGTCGTTGTCGTCTCATCGGTATATCATGCACAGTCGCGTCTAATCCCGTCATTGTCGAAAAACAGAGGAAGTCTAGAAAATTAGAAGTTGCTACAAAAAAGTGTAATGACTTCAAACACTAAAATTTGTATAAGTGTAAAATTTTTTCAAACACTGACCCAAGATCCAGAATGCAACAAGAAATCTGACAAACCGCATACAGAGTTAAAAGAAAACGAACTGAAGCGAAAGATCAAGGAATTACGAAAGGAAAACGGTAAGCAGTTATAATGCTTTTATAGTACAGCAGCGTAGCTGCAGTTTTGTATTCATAATTAGATTAAATAACAATATTAATTTACAAGCAGTTTATTTTATGCGCATATAATTCAAATTAGCGATTTCGGATCGTTCACACGAACACGAAGCTTGACCTTGAATATTTAGTGCACAGCAACATTACGAATATGTGATTAGATTACAATTGATGAATGAATTTGATCCAGGCACTTGCGGATTAGACAGTAGCAGGTACTATCAAATGTTATCAAAAGTTTATTGCATTTAAATTGGGCACATCTATCAATTTATATTAATTGCGGCAACATGTAATTAATTGATAGCGATTACTCGTCTTCAGAAATCAATTAATTCCATAGCAGTTGATAAAAGCTTTCAAGTAGATGTAGAAATTATGCACTTCGTCAATTCACATTTATACATTAAATATTTGATTATTGTATCAATTTAATGCTTAAGATACGAGGTGTGGCTATAAAATAACGAGACTGCTTCCAGTATGACTTTATTTCGATATATATACAGGATTTATCCGGTTGCCCCCTCAAAATAGTCCCCATGGAAGTTCACACATGTGTTCATTCTCTTCTCCCATTTGTTGAAGCAGTCGTGAAGCTCCTCCGTCTTCAGGCTTCTCAAAACGGCGGTCAATCGAGCCTTGATGTCGTGAACCGATTCGAATCGGGTTCCCTTGACGATGTTCTTCAGCTTGGGGAAGAGCCAAAAATCATAGGGACCGAGGTCAGGTGAGTAGGGCGGGTGCTCTAGCATTGCGACTTGTTTCTCGGCCAGGAACTGCTTGACGCTGATAGCAGAATGCGATGGCGCGTTGTCGTGGTACAGCATCCAGCTCTTGGTCTCCCAGAGATCGTGTCTGACGCGCCTGACTCGGGAGATGAGACGTTGAAGGACTTCCTTGTAGAAGTGCTGGTTGACAGTAGCACCCTCCGGTACGAATTCGTGATGAACCATGCCCCTGTGATCAAAAAAGACGATTAACATTGTCTTCACCTTTGACTTCGACATGCGTGCCTTCGTCGGCCGGGGTGATCCAGGGGTCTTCCATTGCAGACTTTGTCGCCTGGTCTCAGGGTCGTACTGGAACACCCATGACTCGTCACTAGTGATGACAGACTCCAAGAGTTTCCCGTTGATCGCCAGCTGCTCCAGCACGTCTTGACACACGGTCATGCGCCGAGACTTATGCTCGTCGGTCAGCAGCCGGGGCACCATCTTCGCGCAAATCTTCCGCATCCTCAGATCATCCACCAGAATCAAACGCACCGTCTCCTTGTCGAGTTTCAACTGATCAGCTATCATTCTGATGGTCAATCGGCGATCGCTTTGTATAAGTTCCTTGACTTTTTCAACGTTGTCCGAGTTCCTTGATGTTGATGGGCGTCCAGGTCTTGGGTCATCATCCACATCTTCACGACCACTGATGAACCTCTTGTGCCATTCAAACACTCGAGCTCGTGACAGTGTTTGATCCCCGTAGGCATCCTTCAACATTTCGAATGTCTCGGTCGGTGTTTTGCCGAGTTTCGCGAGGAACTTGATGCTGGTCCGTTGTTCGTCACTCATCGTTTTGCAGTTACAATGTTGTTAAACAGAAATCAGGTTAGGAATTGCTTTGATCTGGCTGTGACAAGGGTTTTGAACACTAATCACTGGCTGTGACAAGGGTTTTGAACAATAATCACTGAAAATCGTCTGGAAAGAAGAGTAATCACAGTATCGAGGTGTCGCTTGAAACATATGATGGCAAGACGATATAGATCAATTTAACATGGATCACTGGTCTATGAAACCGCCACCATGCGTGCAGCATGGCCAGTCTCGTTATTTTATAGCCACACCTCGTATATATATTTTTACTTAATACGTAATGCGAAGTACTTTTTTGCTTTACAACATGACATATGAAGCCACTCGTATCTTAAATCTAATCGAACACTGAGTACCTTAAAAACACGTGTCTGAATTTACAATTGGATTTACAAAATTCAAACGCTCGTTTGATTTTCGAATCCGCCGTGGAGAGCACATTACTCCTGACTTTATGCAGATGAACTGGCTTCCGATAAATGAACGCTCACACTCAAGATCGGATGCTTGTGCTATAAAGGACATTACTTGAATTCGCCTGTGTACATTAATCAATAATCCTTCCCGCTCTCTTCGATTATCTGAAGACCGTTCCTTACTGAAGGTACCTCTCGTCAAAACAATATCCAGGGGAGGTCATGCTTTTTCTTTCTATGGACCTTCAGTGTGGTACTACATCCCCATGATTCTAGTATGATTCGAGCAGTTGTTAACTTTCAAGCGTCGCCTGAAGAACTGTTTGCTCATTAACACTTTTTCTTCTATTTTATGATAACTTTATGTAATTTGTGACTTCATTCTTCGTTTTAATACTGTGAGCCTTTTTGGGTACAGCGCTATATAAATTTGTCCGGATAAATAAATAAATTTAAAAAAGTCAAATCACAATTACTAACATACCATGAATTCATGCATTGAATGATCCCTGTATATTGCAAGGTGATGATAGTGAATTCTCTGTCAGATACCATTGCTCTAGGAGCCTTTAAGCAATCAGTTAGTGATGATTCTCACAACATATCAAATGTAAGTAACAGTATGGTATGTTCAAGTAATGCTTATAGATATCAAATTATGATTCTACTAGCTCAATACAAAAGCAGTTAAACGTGCTTCTGTTTTTCTATAGCTGGCTTAATGGGAATAGACTTTTACATCAATTGAAAATTACTTTTAAATTGTAAACCTGCTGACAAATAGCAACGTGCATTGAAAACATGCATGCATGTAGGCCTACTGCAGTTCACATGCAGACCTACACACCGTATAGTGCACTTAGTTATAGCTGAAGTAATGTATCATTGGCACACAGTATTGTGACAAAATATCATAAATAGAAAACACTATTGCAAATAATACTAACATTTAATAAAATCACTAGAAAAAAATTGCAATTTCCGGTCGGCCTAAAATCAAAAATAATTGAACAAAAATATGCAAATTGGGTTACCGAGAATTAATGGCCCAATTTTTTTACCTCAACAATAAATGAAATAAATTCTTAAAGCGGGTATGTGATTACAATTGTGCGTGCTAATGTAGGGAACATGCACATACATGTTAACAGTTGTAGGTTTTCATCCTATCTGATTTCGATTATCAAATGGATTTTTTGGAGAAAATTCAAATTTCAATTTTAATTCAAAAGCACTTCGTCACAGCATTTATACGCATTATCGTCATACCAGTGATTTACCAAAAATGTGTTGTAATAAAAAGGGTTCCGTCTTCTTTTCAGCAACATCAAAGTCGACATTAAGAAACTTGGAAGAACCGGCAACCGAAGAATTGTGAGAACATTGAACGTATGCTGTTTGTATTTGTAATGGGTAACTCTTTTAGAGACAAGTAGATAGATAGTGTTAGGTAGATAAGCAGATACATGTACTTTGGAATAAAAGGTGTCATACAAACTTGATGATGGTCTTCTTTTTGCTAATAATGACACATAATGTAGGATCATTCTAGAAATAATTATGGTGCATTATCGTAGACCACAAATGAAAGTACAGGGCAGCATTAATGAAACATTACTAAGAATAATTATGAAATACCATTAGGAACAACGTTGAAGCAGTACTAGGAACACTAATGAAACAGTGCTGTGAGCATCAATGAAACAGTACTGTGAGCATCAATGAAACAGTACTGTGAGCATTAATGAAACAGTACTGAGAACATTATGCTGGTCAGAAAATGTTCCCAATCCTAGTGTAGGAAGCTTGTTAGAGTAGAATTATCTCCAGTCGACTTTCCTAGCAATGGTCTTGTCTTCTGAATCCGTGCAGATGTGTTTGAAATATTTAAAATCAATATGCCTAAATGTATTCGTATTTCCTTCCCACGAAGATCGCTTACAGAATCAGGACAGAACGCTTCGCTTTGTCGAGCAACAAATCATGGATTAAAGAGAAGAATTCCCTATTTGACTAACGTCTTCTCTAACTTTACAGATATTTTAGGCTTCATGTATTTTTTAATACAACCCAAATTAGCAATTAAGGTCTGTCGCAGTATAGAATATCTAATGGGAATGACAGCGATTAAATCAGTAAAAGACACTAAACAATTGATTCACTAACACACTAAAAACTTCATCCGCCGGAGTGGCCTAGTGAAGAAGGTGCGAGCTCGTCTCCAGCGCGGGCTTTGGTTTCATTCCTGGGTCAAGCGAGTGAGGTCGGGGAATCAAGGGTGTTAGTGTCCTTTATTGACTTGACCGCTGTCATTCTCATTAGATAATCCTATTTCGACATATAAAAACTTTATAGAATTAACCATACTACTGATAATAAATTGAGTGAACATACTACTGATAAAAATTGCACCGTTGTGCGGATTGTCATTTTCATCGATGTAAAAGAAAAACAAAGCGCAGAAAACTACGAAGTCCTGATATCTGTCGTACAGTATGTAATATTGTGATGAAACTACATGGATAAATTCGTATGTTCGTAACAGAGCCTTCAAATCAATATGTGAGCATTACTGTATTTAGAATTCTAGTGTTCGTTATTTTTGAGTTCCAGGGTAAGTTGTTGTTTTTGGAGAACAAGAATTTTCGCACAAACGTTTTTAGTTTGATGGAATATGCAAAATTCCAATTCTCAATTTTTTCCTTGTCCAAATGGCGTACGTTCGCACCAAGCAAATACATGTACCTAAAGATGAACGAGGATTAGCTAGAAATGTCTGAAAACCAAAATCACAGGCTATCTTCAGTCCAATGGATGTATATGCCAATTAAGCATACCAGTGATGGCAACATATATTTCTGATTACACGAATTCCAAAATTTGACGAAAAGTACGTTCGTAAAAAAGGAACTGCCCAGATAAGTCAACAAACACTTCTTTGAATATTCATTTGCTTCATCGACTTGAAAATGGACCAAATGTTATTTTGATTTTTTTAAGAAATCGGAACACCTTGTTTTTCCTTATTTTTAGATTCTACAAGATCTCACATTCTAAAAGGCATTTTAGGACTTTCGATGATCAAATCGCCAAATATACTTGCAGTTGGGACCATATTCTTATAGGTAAATTTTTACGGAAAATACTCCAACTGTTATTAACTTTCTCTTTATTGATGCACACGTTTCGGTGGCTGCTGCGCACCTTGATCACTGCCGATTACAGAATGGTATGATGAAATGGATGCATGTATGATTGATAAGAAGTCACGGACATCACAAAGAGCAATCAATAAAATTAATAAAGATAGAGTTAAAATTCTACTGGCTAACGATACATTACTGCTAAAAGATAAAAGCAACATGCTTTTTTAAAGTCTAAATTGATTAGAGAATCGATAGAGCAAAGGTCTCCGTAAGTCATTAATTCCAACACCATTATCTCTGTTACATACACTCTCTCGGTTAGCTGAAATATACATCGCTTCTTTCTGTTTTCTTCTTCGAAAGTCTTTCTCCTTGGCGATGATAGATGCCTCGAAATTGGGTTGATGACAGTTATTATGCGTGTGTTCAGATACGGCTGAAGTAAAACGGAGGTCACGAGTATCCACTAGTTCCTTCTTATCAATCATACATGCATCCATTTCATCATTCCATTCTGTAATCGGCAGTGATCAAGGTGCGCAGCAGCCACCGAAACGTCTGCATCAATAAAGAGAAAGTTAATAACAGTTGGAGTATTTTCCGTAAAACATTTACCTATAAGGACTCTTGATGATATTTAGTACTTTTTTAGCCACCCTATGTTATGTGTTAAACCGGTATATATTACATAATGTGACACTTAAAACAAAGACAAGCGTTAGATAATATTCTACAACTTACCGATAAAGATTTCATCTTCTTGGAGCTTTTGTAAGCTTCGATTACTTCATTGCTGACGAAGTTTTCTTCCGGCTCCCATGTGCAAAACGCAAGTGGCCAACCTTCCCATTTCACGTAATAATAGGTCTTTTTCTAAAATATGGATAGAACTTATTGCAGAACATAATGGCAAGAGAATATCACTCTGCATACACAATATATGTTACAGATGCATGCGCCAGATAATGATGTGTTAAGAAATCCACGCAATATTGACTGTTCAGGAGCACAAGAATCACGATTACACCAGCGCTTAACAAAAAGATATCACACTCGCAAAAAATATAGCAGCTAAAAGCCAGACAATCAGTTACTTGGATAAAAAATATTCCTAAGTCCAATCATATAAATCATATTCAACACAACAATGACTCAAATTTCAATGAAATATTCAAATGTGCTAGCAATATACTAGGAATAATAACCATCTGAGTAGGGTTTAATTACGATAGTCCGATGTCACGTTAGCACCAAAGCTAAATTTGTGGTGAATGGTATACAGTATTATTTCACTGATGCTGTCTCAAAGCCGGCAACAATCATCGTTGTTGCCGGCTACTGAATCGAAAACCACTATCTACGTATGTAGCCAGTAACTTCCACAAGTACATGAATCGTACATAGCACGCATTCAATACAATAGCATAATCTCTTCGGGAGACTGGACGCTGGAGCAAATAGTCACTGGTTGATGCAATCGCCGACAACCTAAAACCTTATCAATTGCAATTTAAACCTAATTGTCTCCTTGAAAATCCTGAAATGTTGAATGCAATCCTGTTGACGAATGATGTCATTTTTATTTGAATGGTGCGATCAACACTAAGAGTTGAACGTCACTTGGTCGGACGAAAACCCAAGATCATATCGGTATCTCCCTTTTCTTTCAGAAAAAGCGACAGTCTGGATGGGTATTTCCAAACATTGAGTCATTCAACCGTTCATCTTCGCAGACTATTAATGGCGAACGTTACGTTGCAATGCTGAAGGACCATCTTCTCCTTGAATTGCGAACGGAACGAAGGCTCTTTCTACCATTTTCATGCAGGGTGGTGCCCCTCCACATGTTTCAAATGGCTTGAAGCAGTTTCTTTCACAACATTTTAGAAATCGAATTACTAGCAGACACTTCCCGAACTTTAGGCCTCCACGATCATCGGACCTCAATCCTTTTGATTATTGGCTGTGGGGGCATCTTCAGTCAATAGTGTATCAGCGGATTCCCCCAAAAGCAAGAAAAAGCTGGTTGTTCGAATCAGAGAAGCAGTGGCATGCATCTCAATAGATGTGCTGAAAAAGCTCCAAGAAGTCGTGGATGAGCGTGAAGGACATTTCCAGCAATTGTTGTAACAAATCAGAGTGACGCGAAAATCTTTGTTCTATGGTAACATCATGCAGCTACATATGCCAAGAAGTGGTTTATTTCTGATTTTTACGTTTTTAGGATCGAATTATTCATGAAACTTGTTTAGTATGAGCAATTCCATGCGTAATAACGTTACATTGCACGCATTTACTACATTTCAATAACATATTTGTAGTAGATTCTACCAGGTTGGTATCGATCCACGGGACAGAATGGCTAGCAGATTCCCTGAAATTAATGTTTGCATGCTCGACTTGCTTTACCATTCTTTCCTTGTGACGCAATAACTAATTAAGGTCAAACGTAATAACGTTACACGAATTGACATGAAAATCGAGTAGTGGTTACTTACGTCAAAAAGTCAGCGAATTGAAAGATTTGATCAATGCCATTATTCCATGAAATCAAAGTTGAAGATCATATCAACATCACAGAAGTTGTTGGAATTCAATTCGTGCATTCCTCTAGTAGCAATCTTAAGAAAGGAAACGCAATAACGTTACAGCTGAAGCGTAATAAGTAATAACGCTACACGTACGAAATCCGGATTTACATTTGGCTGAAGTGAAAGTTACTTCGGCCTCACATGCGCCAGTTAGCCTGAATACAACACTTTGAAGTCCTCCCATGCTTGCTCGGGGTTTTTCAGATTTTGGTGAGATGTTCCTGTCGCACGGTACTACTGATAAATGTAGGTAGTGATGAAGGTGTTTTTCTTTCAGTTATACTGAAAATGTTTTATATTGGTAAAAAGCAGATGAATGCAAGTTTTCCATCACCATTCTAATTGATTTCATGAGTTCTTGTAGAGACATTTAATTCAAATAGTTAAGAAACCGTAATAAACAAGTCGGCATTTCAGAGACATCAAAGTGTTATCTGCTTATGTGTTTAAATCTGCCC
The DNA here is from genome assembly GCA_907163375.1 of Prostheceraeus crozeri. NCBI lineage: Eukaryota > Metazoa > Platyhelminthes > Polycladida > Euryleptidae > Prostheceraeus > Prostheceraeus crozeri. The sequence continues at coordinate 147,859 of CAJQUW010000274.1, forward strand.
CTAAATATTTCAAGTGATGCCAGTAATTTACTGCGTATTACACGACATTAGTTATAAAACTAGTTGGCTAAATTCAAAATTTGTTTGATGTGCTGTACGAACACTACAGAACGGTTACGTCTGCAGATTCGCCCTCGGATGATGTGCATGATCACAGGTAGTAAAGTATCTAACCTTAAAGTTTGTGAAACAACGTGTGTCGACCATCCAACGATTTAACACCGATGCCGTCCTACATTCAAACTACATTTTTGTGGATGAAACATTCTTTCAGACAGGTATGATTTCCCGACGACTCTTGTCTGCAGGATGGTCTGTTTATAACTCAAGCTTTCAAATCGCTTCCTTAGGAGAAATGACTTGACATGCGGTTGATAGTACTGCAGCGTAGATTACAGTTCAAGAAGTCAAAAGTGCATAAAAGAAAGCACATACATTTTTAATCATGATTTAGACAGCTTACGCTTTCCATGGACACTTGCAGAATTACCCACTCAGTTTGAGCATCATGATCACATGACAAATGAGATAGCAATCTGAAGGCAAAGTGTGATTTTGGCTCCTTGTCAAAATGCTATTTTCACAAAATGGTCATAAAATTCGGCTTCAATAAGCCTGTCCCATGGTAAGGCTAATAAAATATGAATAACAGAGACGGTCTCAGCAGCAACAAAAACTATGTTTCCCTTAAAATTTTAGTCGGAAAACCATTAGCCTCTGACTGCCAGTGGAAGTAGGCCTACTTATACCTCGTTTCTTGCTCAGACTATTGATTTTCCGCTTGAAATTTAACAGAACCGTAGGTTTTAGATGTTGCTGAGGACGTTTATGTTATTTGCATTTTATCTCTAGTCTTTTTCTGGAGCAGTTTTATCAAAACCACTAAAGACCATTTCGCAGGAGGACTATTTTGACTTGACTCCGTGACTTCAACCATGCAGCACATGCCACTCCTAGGGCAATCCACGAACTTATTTCCAACAACTAGGATACTAATATGATTTCAACTTTGCTTATATGGTATAATGGTCTCGATCAAATCTTTCAATTCGTAGGCTTTTTCTCATAAGCAGCCACTGCTCGATTTTCGTAGAAAATCTTGCAACCTTGCTACAACAGACTTTAATTTATTATTGATTCACTTATGAAGAATAGCAAAGCAAATGAAACATGAAAGCTGTAGCTTCAGAGCATCTGCATAAACCATATAGATATATTTTATTTATTTTATCTGCTAAATTGATGCCAACCTATTCAATATACTGTACTACAAAATACGTCATTGGAATTTAGTATTTACGTGCGATATAGCGTTGTTCTCATAAAAACGACCAGTTATACTTTTAGATAAATTGATGCCAGATACATACCATGTGATTTGAAATTTATCGAAGCTTGTGTCGCGGTACTCGCGAGGTTCCTCTTGAGACCTTGGATGGCTGTTTACAATGATAAAGCATATCTTGTGTAACGTTATTGCGCTTGAAACGTAATAACGTTACATTCTATGCAGCATTTATGAAGCGACTGAAAATCAATTTCACAGTTGTTCCATCATAAGTGACCGATGCTAGCTTAGGATGTGAGATTATGCCACATTCGGCTTAATAGATAATCCTACAGATTAAAAAATCGCTCTGAAGCGTGAAAACGTTACATTTTTTACGTGTTATACAATGTAAAATTTCTCAGCAAAAATTAAAGATTGAATGAATCTATACAAATTTTTCTATAATTCTTGACCTGATTTTTCAGTATTACTGTTGGAAAGAGAAATAATTAACTCTCTTGTGTAAAAAAATCATGATGAAATTCACGTGAAAAATAATGTAAATTCCAAAAAAATGAATTTTGAAGAAAATTTTAAAAATTCAGCTATAAATCGACTTCAAACGTAAAATTCAACATCAGATTCGGACTTTTGGGAAAATTTTGATATGAAAAAGTGTGTTTATAATCAATATCCGACAATTTAATTTTTTGACCTAAATGTTTGCAGTCGCGTGGAATTGCTTGTATAAAGATAAAACCGATTGATGGCATTCAACTTGGTCGTTTTCAGAAGAAATTATTGAGAGAAAAATGATAGGAAATTATCAGAAAATTTTCAAGTAAGTTGTAGCAGTGCTGCTTATTCAGTTTGACAAAATAACATTCTCCACGTGAAGAAATAAAGCTGAAATAAGCTCTGAACTAGATTCATAAGTGGCCTTCCGAGATATTTGAAATTCAGAGCGAGTTTTTAAACACCCTGTATTTAAGAGTTAAACACTTCTGGGATACAAGCAGATCAACTACCTGATGAATTTCATAGTGTAGGGTTGCTAACTTTCCAGGGCTTCCGGAATTGGAATTGGGTGGTGGCTTCTCTGTGGCAGCACTTTTATAAATGTCAAATCGATTTGTGAGACAAAGGCAAATCAGGTACAGTTGTTTTTCGAAATTGCAAGATAGCAAAGTTGCCCACAACATAGCTACCCTTCAAAGTGAACAAAAAGGAAGTGAGTGACTTGAATGCTTCTGTCGAACTGAACGGGCATCGCAATTGGGAAAACGATTTTAGTAAGCGGTCAAAAAGCAATCTGACATTTATGAGCACAAAGAAAAATCTTAAAACTTCGCAAAGCATTCATTTTCAATACCTTCCTGACTCCTATATGGTCGCATTTTTAGAGGGTACTAGAAATAAACTTCAAAATGTCATGCTACCATCATTCTTGGATATTTTCCGGACTTCCCCGACATTTTCCTTAAATTAACTTTTCTAGACGTTTTTAGACAACCCTATTTTCCGGACTTTATAGGCCCGCGGGAACCTTAAAAATGTGTTATATTTCGTGTCCATTACGAAACTGGATGTAAGCACGTTAAGAGACACAAAAAACGCTATTTTCCGGGCCCTACGCAATAACAAGTTTATACTTATTTGTACGAATCGACATCAATGAGTACACGACTTAGGTATGAGCAGCCGTGATTTTCTTTTATCATTGACAGTCATCTGGAAACAAATCTACTAAGTCAAGTACAAATGTCATCTCGATTTTGTACAATGTACGTGTACATGTACATTGCATTGTACATCTATGTCGAAAATACGAGTATTTACTTCCTTGGATTAAATTAAGATTTGATGGCAGTTAATAAAATTAGTGAACCTGATTCTTCATTCTTCATTCTACTAGAAGCAGCTGAAATCAGGAAATTATGTTAGACGTGCCTACAAAAAGATCGTAAAAAGTGTTCCCTGACTATTTAAGATCTAATTGCTGATTTCGCTCAATTTTAAGGGCGACTCCAGTACCACAACAAAATTATCAGGTTCGGCCGTCACTCTGCCAACCAACTGCCTGCCAACCAACCAACTGCGCGCAGGACCACAATTGTGACAAAACTCTTAATTGTTCAACCAGTATTAGCAGGAATGCCATGATTAGGGTTGGCAAAACTCCGAAGTTTATTTTTTGCTTCGGAGGAAATAAAAAAAATTAAATACTTCGCGAAGTTTATCGAAGCCTATCGAAGTCCATTATTTTTGGATGAATACGAAAGAATTCCCCCAGTGTATGATAAGTAACTGTACGAAGTTTATTTCGCCGGTTATTCTAGATGACATGTAACCAAGAAACAGTCAATATTGGGCATAATTTTTCGAATATACAGTTGGTCAACATGGCTGCGTATTTTTGAACTATTTTCTTTCTTGAATTTAGTGACACTTCCTGTTCGCGTACAGTCATGAAACTTTGACTGCCTTTGGGCAATGCCCTGAAGTCATTATTTCAGGCTTCACTTCTCAGAAAAATGTTTCTTGGAATTGCTGGGTCCAAATTAGTGAAAGTATTTACATTGCTTTAACGGGCTGGCGTCAGTAAACTGTGTTTACACAAAGAATATTTTCTTATGAAAGAAAGCAAATTTCCGGCTGTGTCATAACATGTAAAAGCCATTCTGGTGCGATGACTAACCGAAGAACGCCTTCATTTTGATTACAGGTAATTTTTTTGAGTTCAACTTTTGCATTGTAAATTTTGATGCGAATTAGAGATGTAGAAGTCAACATTTCTAGCGCTATGTCAACATTTACCATTAGCATTAATCAGTTTGTATAGAATATGTTCAGGTTATATGGCCGGTGCAACGATTGAGCTTATCGACTATGATGTTAATGAACAACAAAATTGGCATTAGAGAACAATTTTATTTATATACATCAGCGCTTTAAAAGTCATCGTCATCCTCCTGATTCTCCTCCACCGTTGCCCCATATTCCTGCACAAATTCTGGTCCCACTCCCATCTCGCCATCGAAGTAGAAGTCCACCATCTCAACATTTTCCGTTGTGTTGGCTCGCTTCATATTTTTCATTATACTGGATGAATTTGAGCATGATTAACCACAGTCTGCTTCGACTTCTATGTACATGTACACGTACATGTAAATGAAATTTCAGATTTAATATGTTGTCTCTACTAGCATATTTGATCTTTGAATTAACTACTGCGATTGCTGAAGAATCAATGGATTACAGGCAATAGCGTTCTTAACATTTTGATAATTTCATAATTTATTAAATTTTCAGGTATCACATTTCGTTTAAATAGTCCTAATCAATTACATGTAATACTGACATACGACTTCTCCAGTCAAAAGGCCTTTTGCAATTTTTAGCATACATGTATATTGATAAAATGAGATCGCATCCAATGTAACAAAATTTATTTATTTATCAACATGATTCTAATGCAGAGAATAAGGATTGAATTCAGGTAAAAAGTTCTCTTTACATAGCGTACTTTGTAGACTATAGCTTTTATGCTCATAAGTCATAGCATATTTAGCTGACTAGATTTTTATATCACGAAAACAATAGCCCACCCGACAAGTGACTGACTTTACCACCGTGTGTCCCATAAGTCACGCAAATTCTAAATTGGCTCCCATTTCCTGAATTTATATAGTAGAGACTCGCGGTTTTTTTTTGTAAACTGAAGCCGAAACTGGGGGGTTTATATGGTATACTGCTTTATTATGCTGGGGTCTTCCTCTGATTATTATACATGGTATTATATAACCTTTAATTATCGTCACGTATTGCTTGAAGTACACTATTTCTTACGTTCTTAAGACATCAAGACATCTATTGATTAGTGTTGTAAACACAATCGCAGTTCACTGATCAAGTATCATGCTATTGTTGTGTTCAACATCTAATAATGACGTACGTGTGGTGGTGAATTATATTCACTTTGATTCGTACTGTGGTAATTTAATGTCTTCGATCAGTCATAACTTACCGGTAGACTTCGACACGCATGGATCTCGAAGCACGAATTGAACTTGTTGAGCTCTATTTTTCTAATGGCAAATCTGCTTCAGCAGCTCTACAGGTCATTATAAGTATACTCATGGCTGTCGTCGTGATCCTTTTAGTGTGTCTACCATCACACGTCTCGACGAATTGCAAGACCGAATCACTATGGTGATTGAAGCAATCGATCCCGATGAGCTGAGAAGATCTGTTCTCCATCTGCCTTCGAGATTACAGAAAGTGATTTGAGTGTGAAGGAGGACCTATTGAACACTGTCTCTAATTGAACATTGCCTTTCTTTTTGTAGATATTGGATCTTGTTGCATTTGTTATGTAGTATCTTGTTGTTAAAATCTCTTATCATTCTTGTTATCAACAAAATATAATTGCATACTGCATTTCTTTGTTTCAGAAATGGGAAATATTGTTTAGAGGTATTATACATAAAGCAGTACCATATAAAACCCCCCAGTTTCGGCTTCAGTTTACAAAAAACCGCGCGTCTCTACTATATAAATTCAGGAAATGGGAGCCAATTTAGAATTTGCGTGAATTATGGGACACACGGTATATGGCTAAAACACATTCTAGAAAGCATGAGCTATGCATTCAAGCTAAAATTACTCGAAGTTATCTGTTGACTGCAAGTCTGCAACTCTAAAGATGAGAATTAAGAGCCCTGTGGGTTCTCAATTAATAAATAGCCTATCGGTAATGAACAGGCTGACTTTTAACTTTTATTTAGCGCATTGAAATTTTATAAAAATTCTTAAATATTATTAGTCGCAACATGAAGATTTTGCCCGTTCTGGTCTGTTGCCGCACCCCATCCCCCTGTGAAGTTGGCAGCTACGGCTTTGCCACACGCCACGCCATAACATCCAATGCAAATGTACTACATCTTTGTATACACATAATATGATTACAATCGCTTGAAGCACATTGTGAGTTGTGATCGTGACTCAGATTAGATTACTATAGGAATAGGCTCTTTGCTGAAAATTTTTGACTACCAAATGGTAACGGTCCTCTGCTATGAACTGTACATCAAAAAGCGGAATAATCAAATGATGAATTGTTTACTCATCGAATCATTCATTCCTTGAACGACGAATAAAACTGGCGAACGTTGCAGCAGTCTTACTTCCGCACCCGCATTCATGGTAACCGGGATATGCTTCTGTCTTGATTTGATTGGCTCGTGAAGAGAGATCAATCAGTCCACTGATGAGCACCTACATGTACTTATCACAGCCTTCAAAGTAGTTATTCATTCTTAAATGATAAATTAAAGTATACCTTTCATAAGCAGAATTTCGATATGACATCAGTGCATAAAAAAGCGACATTGCACTCGAAAAAATAAACTTCGGAGGAAATAAAAAAATGAACTTCGCGAAATATTTCGTGTCAACCCTAGCCATGATTCAATTATTTATTACATTGAAGTTAAGAAAAATGTATTTCCGTCCTCACCTCATCCATGTCATGGTCATCATCCAAGATGGCTTCGACGTCATATTCAACATTATCTTTGTACACCAGAATGCCTTTAGATACCACTGAAAAGCAATAATGTGCATAAACAATATGTAAGAGAATTAATATCAGTTCCTTAAGCTAAAACGTGAAATAAAATTCTACAAAATATGCATACAAATTATTTGACTATTTTTAATGAGGTCATCAACAGGAACTTGGTCAGGACGATCGCGCTTCGACCGCTAAATCCTGGACGCTCAAACTTGACCAAGCGCGGTTATCTACATTTTAGATGCACAGCCTCAAAAGCTGAATTTATACTCGTAGTAGAGAAAAATTAGCATCTATCAAAAAAAACAAAAAAAATAGAAAATAGAGTTTGAAAAAAAGATGTCCCTTTCGTAACTTTAAAAATAAAAAATGCCACAAGAAGGTTCTTCATTTTATTTCCACGAGATCTTTCGTCCAGTTCTCTTCATGTTGGATACACTGGAAATGAACGCATGATACACACTGCTATTGACTGTTAACACGATTCAAAGGCATTCTGCACACAACGTGACACAATTTGCGGACGGAAGGGGGTGGAATAGATATCTACAACTCAAGGTGCAATTAAGACCAAATGAATTTTACAAAAAGCAGTAATTGCGACAGCTAGAAAATGCGAAATCAAATGAAGTTATACTAAAAACATTAAGGAAAAGGAAAAGTATACTAAGTATGTACAAATAAAACAAGAAAAAAAACAAAAGACAGGTAAATAATAAATAAATAAATAGAAAGTTACCAAGGCAAAGACAGGGAGTAGATAAAATCCTTTTGAACACACAGATCAGGCTTAGAATACTTAATCACAAGAGCTTCCAAAATACGCAGTTTGATGAGAAAACGGGATTGATACGTTACACAGAACAGCTCTCTAGCATTGGACGGAAAAGTCGGCAGTGTGTATCATGCGTTCATTTCCAGTGTATCCACCATGAAGAGAACTGGACGAAAGATCTCGTGGAAATAAAATGAAGAACCTACTTGTGGCATTTTTTATTTTTAAAAAAATAGAGTCGCTGTTGACTGAAATGTACCGTAGGCATTTGAAAGAAGGACAAAGTACAGCCAGTAGAGGTTAAGAGGCGGGGACATAATCCACCTTCAACTCAAGACGTGCTGCAAAAACAATTCAACGTGGCAAAGTGCGTCAAGGTAACAAAATTAAAAAAACAAGCTAACTACTAGTTAATTTTCTATAAGGTGCAAAATATGATTTAAAAGAACGTTATTATATCCTAAAGTGTCTAAAAATTTTAAAAATACTTACTAGAAGGACAAACAGCGGTTCTCCTATCCTCATGTGGAATGAATGGTCGAGTAAGTCGTTCTGATCAAATTACGTTTATCACTTATATATTGAAAAGATTCCATACATTCTAAAGTAATCGTAGATGTAAATTGATGCAAATTTGCCTATTGTAAAGGAAAAATCTAAGTGTATTTCTATCACCAAAGCATCCATCCTATAAATACTTCAATACGAAAGCGCATACAGTAGATCGTCCTTTAAATCAAATTACGGCTTCTGCAACAGTAAGTTGAAGCTGACATACAGGATTATGACATGTGTAAACTTACTTTTCATCTACAGACTTGAAATTCTATGAGAGAGCAGTTGGCAAACAGGAATTTCTAGCGATAGAAACACACGCAAATTTTCCCCCCGACTTAGGAAAGCGAAAAAAAGCGATCCGATAATTTCTACATTAAGCAATGTAGAATGGCATTATAGCGACATGATATGCCATCAAGCCATACACTACCACGAATACTACGAACCTGTGTAGATTGCGAATATTACTTTCAGGTACAAAAATGATAACTTGTCGGAGTACCTATTAGGAGGTATTTTTCCTGCATCTTGTTAAACGATTCGCAAATGCACCAGACCATATTTATACATAAAGCTCGCTTTTGTATTCTATTAATGATCAAACATATAACCAGCAATCAACTTAGATTGTTTCAATTTTAGACAAATAATATAGATTCCAAGATTGTTTCATAGAATTGTTGAAACATATTTTTGAAAAAATCAAAAAAATACTGGTAGAAAATTCAGCAGATTGACGATTATTTTGTAATTTCTTATGTGTCTAAGGATTTTTCTCTAACTGTCATGCTTCCAACTGCTAAATTAGCATGTACATCATACAAATAACAGCACGCTTTGCTGGAGCAAGTACAAGTCGCCATTTGGAGCAAGGAGGGGGAAATATCAATCTTGCATATCCCTTATATAAATTATCATCAAAGAATAATGGAACATTAAAATAATGGCTTTGTTATTTCATTCAAGCGATCTTGATGCTCCTCTGTGACTCTGCTCATATTTTGTCAGAATATTTTCCCACGAATTTGTCACATTTTGTCACACCAACAACTAAAAACACACATTTTGTCTGATTTTGAGATGCAAGATTTTGACACATTTTGAGATGAAAAATTGTCACATAATGTCACGTTTTGTCTTATCGGCCCACCCCTGATCTTTGTATTTCCGGAGCCAGCGTTCCGCTCGAAAGATTTTTTCGGCATACGGCAGCATTGTGACATCACAGAAACTGATTGAAGCCGAGTAAATGAGATGGGGATCTTGCACAGTAATGTGTAGATTGAGGAGACACTGTTTCGGATCTTTTTACCCTTTCTGATGTTTTGATGTTTCCGGGATTGCATTTATTATTGTTTTGAAATATAGCCTATACATATTTTTGCTTTGCTTGATTTCTAAATCTAAAATACCTGATTGAAACTAATCCAATGTTTTTGATGGTTCTTTTATATTTTTGTTAATTTGATGTTTATAAGTTTTGGGTATATTTCACTATTTAACACATTTGATTGAATTTTATGTCATTGTTCGTTTTAATTATTTTATTCTTTCTGTTTCTCCATACTGTTGTTTTTTGTTCTTAGATAAAATTTCAAAATTATTAATGAATACCATTTGATTGTGAAATACTTTATTCCTTTCCGCGACGTTTCGGACTCAATTGTGCCCATTATCAAGCTAACATTAAGTGAAGTGAATGCTAAAGGATGTAAAATTTGAATCATATCGAAAATACAAATATTTGCAAAATGCACAGAACAAAATTGTTGAACAAAGATATCAATGACAGATATGAGTGAATGTTTTTAGCTGCAGTTATAGCATAGAATCATAAAATTCTAAAAAAAATGTATCAAATCATAGATCTGTACTATATTCAGGTGATGTGTCAACCCATTGTCGTGTTGGCTAAGTGACAGAGAATTGTCTTTGATTTCAATGGCTTCGGCTATTTGTAATTAAGTCGTGTCAGGAAAACGGTACAGTATTTGTGTGCTGTTGATTATGTTATTATATTAGCAGCACACAAATACTCTACCGCAACCAATGATATCTTTCAATGGAGAATGATCATATAATAAAAGTCACGTAATGTTCAGGGTGCGCATTTTCGGAGAGTAATTTCCAGTGACGATTTCTCAGGGTAATTAAGGCAAACAGTGGTTACTGTCAAATTATCATGTTAAACCAACTTTTGCCGTTTCATTCTTAATGATAGAGCAATTCGTTCCAAAAGTAAATTTTAGAAATTTAATTCTTGTCATAGGTAATTATTAACATTTGTACTACCATATTTGAAGCTTATTAGCAACACATCACACAGTGGTGAAATCCACATGGTGAAAGAAGATTCAATATTAAGAAGATAAACACACATCTGATGTGATTATGCATTGGCATGGAAACATCGTTCGTTGATAAACGTCATCCAGCAATATCTCAAGTTGGCAGAGACATCAGGGTAAAGACTCCTTTCAAACACTACCCAGTATTACGGGAATGCTAGATCTGTGTTATCTCCTAATAGTTTGTTTTGTTCTATCGATAAAGATAAGATGCATGTTTTGCCGAACCAATTCCATACTGAATTGCACCTTTTATATAAAACCGATGAGTTTGTTGGTCAGACACTAAGTACAGCAGGATTTTGAACCTATTGATACGTGATTTCTCTGATGCTTTTCTCACGACTGAAAAGTTACTCAAAACACTCACCACGCTTCATAGCGTGTCTAGTTGTCCTTAAAGATCTTTCTCTACTCTCAAAGGAATTAAAAGATTTTCTATGACGAGTTTGTCCGATGAGAGATTGTGTAGCCCATCTTTTCTGTCGATCGAAAAATAACTCGTCCGCAAGACAGAAAGTGGCCCTGAAAAGTGGCATTCAGATGATATCGATGGACATTTTTGCAATGTCGCGTGCGTTTTAAAAAGGTATGATAAAAGGTCATTTACATGACAGTTGCTTGCCTTGATTCTGACTTGAATAGGTTTAGGTATTTACCTGGGAATGACAGACAATAATCGCCGCTGGTAATTTCCAGACTCATTGATAATCCCAATTTACCCTATTTCACCCACAAGTTTGATTTGATTGACCTAAGGGAAGGAAGAACAGCTGGGCTGTATTCAGCAATCAGATAGGCAAAGACAGAGTCTACCGACAGAAAGGAGTCACTCAGAGGACACTCCTCGCATTTATGGATGAAAAGCAAAGTCGAAAGCATAGTACACTATGCTCAGAAGAGAACATGAAAATATACAGAAGCGAGTGTGATGAAGTTCGTAAGGCGGTGCGCGCCGATTTGAAATTGTGGCTACAGGAGAAATACCAACTGATTGAGCAGACTGCGCAGAAGCATACCTGTAGATCAGAGATGCACTTGTCAATAGAAAATCGATTTGCAAACGATCGCGATGAACACCTGTTAAGACATCCGAAGAGACCAAGGAGAGACCATTATGGCACCACAGTAGTAACAGAAATCGAAGACCATTATGGCACCACAGTAGTAACAGAAATCGAAGACATAGCACCCCAAGACGACGACAGAAATTACGAAATACTCGGGTGTTAAGTCGAAACAGCGACCAAGAAACTAAAACCACACAAGGAGAGATGCTAAATCCAGGTGGAGTAGAATTGGCAGAAGAGCTCCTCATTATCTGCAGTCAAGTGTAGTCTAAAGGGAAAGTTCCTGATGAATGGAAGTCGGTTATAGTGACGCTGCCCCAAGGAGATCTAAGCATCTGCAGCAATTACCGCACCTGATCTCTGACAAATCAAGCGTTCAAAGTGTTCTCACTGATCATCCTAGAGCGTCTGAAAGCTTCTGTCGAGCCATTCCGGGTAGAAAAACAAACAGGCTTCCGCAGAGACAGCAGTACTGTGCAACAGATCCTTGCTGATGGTCTGCGTCATCGATTTCCCTAAGGCTTTCGGTAACATTCACCAAAACGCCATGTAGGCAGTGCTGAAATCATGGAGTGGATGCTAACATTGTCCACACTTTGAAGAGCATGCACTACATTACCAAGGCTGCAGTTAGACTCGGAAATTAAACTGTTGACTGATTCAGACAAGGACTACAGACAGGGCGATCCCTTGTGACCGGTTACTTTGCTTTGTATACATGGAACGTGTTACAACAATACGGCAAGGGTGTCAATTCCGGGACGGCCTATCAACAACCCAGACCTTGCCGATGATATAACACTTTCGGATGAAAGTTGGTGAGAACTGGATAATAGCCTAAACTTCGTTTCTTCAGATGCAGGAAGATGTGGCCGTAAGATCAACACTGATAAAACGAAGGAATTAGTGATAGTGGAGACAAGAAAAAACCAGAGCCTTCGGCCAACAGCAGTGCAATCGAAACAGTCCACAAGTTCACTTGCCTTTGAATGACGATGAATGGCGAGGGATGTGCAATGAAATTCGTCAGCGCCTTGACATGGAATTCAGGAGTTTTTGACAACATTTGGAGGAGTCACGTAATTAGCACAAGAACTAAAATGCACGGTGTTGCAATCGTGTGTTTCCAGCGTTCTGATGCTCACTTCGAAAAGGTAGACATTGAAAAAGACGGATAAGTGGCGTCTCGATGCCTTTGAGTGGCGGTGCTTCCGGAGGATTTTAGGTATTAGATGGCTTCACTGCACCACCAATTATGAAGTCTTCAGAAGAGTAGAACCAAAATTACGGCTTGTGTAGATGATTAATAAGCGCAATCTGAGTCTGTTCGGTCACATCAGCCGCATGAAAACTCATTGTCCTGTGAAGATTGCGAATAGCAACCGTCGTAGAACCGATCCATGATGTGGTGGACAGACAGCATCAAAGATAGGTGCGAAGTTGACCTGCAGTGATAGCTAGGATGGCAGAAGAGAATAGCGGAAAATAACCTAACGCGTAATTGAGGACACCGACGAATGATTCGACCACCTCGCAAATCGAGCAAAATGAGTAAAATGATTAAAGTGACCAACAGTCTGTTTAGAGTTCTAATCAGTGCATTAGAGCTTCTTGGTGTAAATGAACGAGGTTCTTGGTCGTTCACTGGCAAGCGAAGCAGCTTAGCAAACGGGATTTCCTAGTAACTACCATTGAATTTAACCAATATGCTTCAGTTCACGAAACTGATGAACAAACTGAACTGATGCTTCTGAGTCTTCATTTACTATTGGGGAAATTGATTCTCACATCGCTTTCTCCTGTTCAGACATAAACAGCCGTTTAGAGCAACTTTCGCTCAGACAAATCCGTGCTGTTGCTTCTGATCGTGAACATAATAACAATAATACAATGTCCATGGATAATAATAAGAGATATAATAGATTAAAGATCAGATCATGCACAAATTTTAATGTCATTCCATCCGGTATGCCGCATAAGAATTTTCGATCGCCTTATGAAGAAATCGCCATGTTAGAATTTATCTCGATTTATGCAGGGTGAAAAATTAAAGGCTGTAGTGCGAGTTATATACTTCTGGGATGTAGGCCAATCAACTAACTATGAATTTAACAGTACAGGGTTGCCATCTTTCCACGAATCCGGGATTTGGAATTGGATGGCTTCCTCGTAGTGGCCGTTTTATGAATGTCAAAGTCGATTTGTGAGACAAAGGCAAACCACTCACAGTTGTTTTCAAAATTGACAGAATGACATATAGGCGCATTATAAAGAATGATGGACAATATTAAGAATGCAGCTTGCTTGATTCTCAATGTGGTTAACGAGCAGCAAGTACCACAACGCTGGTGCCTTTCAAAGTGAACAAAAAGCAAGTGAGTGACTTGAGTGTTTCAGTTCAACTGAACAGCACAGCGTGAAGTTGAAGTGAACAGGCGAACTGAATGAACGAACAAAATAGTTGAATGAGCGAAGAACTGAATAAATGGCCTTATTCGAATGCACTGGTGCACTTGGATCCTGGAACGATCTTTTGAATTCAAGTTTCGAATATCCATGTATTCATCGATGGAATGATATTATTAAATGAATTTTACGCTTCACTAGTTGATGCAATAATGAAAAAGGAATGTTGCACTTCAAAATGCGACAAAAATAGTTTAAAAAATTATATATTTATATTTCAAAAATTTATATAATATTATATATCATATAAATTTGAATTTGTCATACAAGTATTTTGCATTTATGAGGAATAAAACTCAGTGGCTACCACATAGCAGCTGGCATTTTAAACGCTTTCAATCTTGAGCACATGTTTTATATAGTCAGTAACATGGAACTTTCTTTTTAAGATGATTTTATTCAAATAGAATATTACCCCTTTTGCAACTAACTTTTGTTAACTACGGTACTACACAAGCGGCATGCATACCTACGAGTATTTTTATAGCGTACATTACTCTCAAGCACAATCTAAAAAAATGCATGTAGTCTGATGCTTGCAGCTGGGATCCACGACGATTCACCCAATTTTTGGAAAATTTTGTGGCACTTAATCTCAGATTTTGCTCATTTTTTGGATATACGTTTACTATGGCATAGAAAACACCAAATCTGAAATATTAGCTTCCAATTTGAATATAGCGGGATCTAGAGCTATTTTTAGAAATCTAATGTTTTTCCAAATTTTTGAAATTCTCAGATTTTGAATTTTTATGTAGCTGTAATTTTTTCTGTATGTTCGTTACTCAACCAAACTTTGCATGCAGCATTAGCTTGGTATAAAAGAATTCCTGTATGAATTTGAACGGGTAACTGGCATGCAGAACGGAGCTATATGGCTCCAAAGAAGTAAAAAAATAGGGTCCGCGAAAAATCACAAAAAATTTAAAACTAATCTCACAACTTTCTGTAACCCGTAATAACCATGATAATTGTGTTGCTGTATATTAGTGTGCTTCACATGTGATCTTAAGCGGTAACCAGAATACAGAGAGCTACACCAGGCTGTTTTCAAGCTGGTCTAGCTCTGTATGCCAGTTTTGACTCCAAATTGATACTGAAACTCAGAAACATGCTCAATTACTTGTAGAAGAAATTTGATCAGGCAACTGATAGTTAAAGTGGTGTAAAAAGGCCAATTTTGTACATTTTTTCAATATATGATGTCAATATTGTATAAGTAGTATCGAGAAGTAGCATTTATAGTACAATAGCACTTGAAAGCGTCAAGTTGATGTGCGATAAGAAATTATTCCCCTTGATAGATATTATAAATGAAACTTTGATAATTGCAATAGAGCCAAATATGACTTTCGAAGTTCGAGTTTAGTTGAACTAGATATGCTCTATCAATCGACATTGTACTTTTGAATAGTAAAGTTTCTGCGAAATGCTCAGGATCGATTTACCTTACTGTTTTCTGAAGTAATTAATTACTTCTAGTAATTTCAGCTATTCTAATGGTGAGATATCATTCGCAATAAACCGTAGAAACGGAAGCTGCATTAATTTCATGTTGTGATAATGTAAATAGCTTTTGACTGACTCAGTGTCGCAGAATGTATTCTGAGCCCACGAACCATCAATATTGATCTAGCAGACCCTAATAGATCACCTAATGTATTGTCGACATAATTTCGAACTTCATTTTCTTGATCTTTTCCTGGTAGCAGCAACACTTTCCCAGGTATCAATGTTGCCTTACTAGTGATTGATAAGCATAATCAGTCAATGATCTCATATATAGGCTACCCTTCTGTATTTTTAAATGGCACTGAGAATCTCTCACCTGCGCTTCACTCATCATATTCGAGATCGTTATGTACTTAGCGAACCGCTATTATTAAATCACACCTGAATGAAATAGTGCAGACTTTTCATGGGAAATGTAGGCTTGTTTAGGCAAGACACATAGATATTGCATGACGACTGACTGACTGAATTTCATGTAGTTATGGATTTGTAATTGAGCTACTAATTATTTCAAGTATCCACTTACGTAAATTGAAAAGTGAAGACTTCCCAATGAGTAGAAGCAGGCGTGGACAAATATTTCAGGCATCATAATCAATATCCCATGTGAATAATTGATTGCGTTTTTTATATTAACAATTGCTGTTGTTGATCCCTTTGATTCATGAATCACTCATACGATCGAATGTAAGCAAATAGTTCCTGTTCATAGAAAGATTAAACCGGATCAATTTTTAAGCCTTTCATAAAACTGCACGCTATACAAAAGTAACTCAGGATTATAGGTTTCATAAAAAGAAAGCAAGCTAAAGCGGGATTCTACCCAGCCTTTCAAAAGTAATGCAAAATGTAGTGGTTTTTCATATATTTGGTAATAAAAAGGCATACGAGTACATTTTATTCTTGTCCAAGTAACAATTCAATTATATTCTTGCCCATTAAGACCATGTGTTTGGGTTATATATAACCACATTAATGGGATTATTACGTGATCAATTTAGAATGCTACTGAAAAACCTCAAAACAGAATGGAGTGGCTTCTGATGATCAATATTTTCACAATATCATAATAAAATATCAATAGGCCTGTTGATTTCAATTTGAGGTTTACCCTTTGATTGGTGTAGTCAAAAATTCATTTCCTGTATGAAGGATCTTTCGATGCTAGCTGATGATCATGGTATCATGGTATAAGTCAGTCATCTGATATTGAAAGAGATTCCACATATTTCATACAACCAAATCATTTTCCACCACAATCTAATTGTCTTGCATATCTTTTCTACACAATATTTTTCAACATCAACTTTGAAATAGTGTTTCTTACAAATGCATAGGGCTCTTCTTCGGTTCGTTGAGAATGATATCTCACCATTAGAATAGCTGAAATTACTAAAAGTAATTAATTACTTCAGAAAACACAACGAGGGGGGAGAGCTGTAACTCCTACCTCTCGGGTCGCAGGTGGTGGATAGCGAAGGGCCATCAAAGGGATGGTTAGCTGCGAATAAACGCCTTGCGTGAATAAACAGCCCCGAACCAACAGCGGTGGTACCCTTGGGTAACGTGTCAAGGCCTGGACTGCCTTAGATCTTGTCCTCCAGCCTGCTGCCTTGCAGGTTTTCCATCTGTTGATGTGAAAAGGCTAGGTCCGCAACCGATATTTGTGGTTAGTGTCAGCAAGGGCATGCGACTGCAAAACTTTCTGCTCCACCTATTTCAATATGCGATGACTCATATACAAATGGCCCCGAGTGCCCGGGAGTCTTTTGGTAGACTAGGGGTGCGAAGAATGACCGGGGAGAAGAATAAACCTGATTTAAACCTTATACGTATTTGTACTGCAAACGTAGGCTCGCTCTGCGGCAGAAGCAGAGAAGTGACAGAAATGCTGGGTAGAAGAAATGCTGACGTGTGGTGCATTCAAGAAACCCAATATAAAGGAAATGGATGCAAAATATTGGGCGACGGAGATGAGCGATACAAGCTTTGGTGGTCTGGTGAGAAGACAAGTCGAGGAGTCGGTATTCTTGTAAGAGATCGGTTAATTGGCAACGTGATTCAAGTAGAGAGACCAAGTGCCGCCTTCATGAAGGTGAAAATGGTTTTCGAAGGAAAGGTATTTCACATATATTCAGTATATGCCCCCCCAGACAGGGAGATCTGCTGCTGAGGATGATTTCTGAGATAGTCTGGAAGATGATATCTCTAGCGTTCCATCAAGTGAACCTGCATGGATTGCGGGGGATCTAAATGGGCGAGAGAAATTCCGAAGGAGAACATATTCTAACTTTCTGTCAAGGACACGGAATGTTGGTCATGAATACGAAGTTTCATAAAGGTCGTGAAAAGTTGATCACATACAAAAGTGGTGATGGCGCTACTCAAATAGACTACATGCTGTTGAGACAAGATGGTCATGTGACTGTCAGGAATGTGAAATGCATCCCTGGAGAGGCCTGCCTAACACAACATCGGCTATTGGTCATGGATGTACATATGCAGCAAGAAGTGAAGGCATTTAGGAAAACTTTCAACAGAAAATTGAAAGTATGGAAATTGAAAGATGAAGAAACGAGAAGAAAATTTGAGGAAATTTGCCAGCAGAAAAATGAAGCTCAATCGGAGATCGGTTGGGACCAGCTTCAATGTAATGTCATTCAGGCAGCAAAGCAAGTTCTTGGGGAAACAAGATGACGGCCGCGACAAGTGCAGCGTGAGACGTGGTGGTGGTCTTGTGAGGTACAAAGACCTATAAAGAACAAGAAATTGGCTTTCAAAAGGTGGTAGAAGTCAAAAACTGAAACGCAAAACAAGATGTTCAGGATTGCGCGACAAATGAAAACAGAAGGGAAAGATGTAGTTCAAGGAAACTTCGTGAAAAGTGAAACAGGAGAGATTTTAGTTGAAGAAGCAGACATCAAAATCCGTTGGAAAGAGTACTTCGAAGGATTGCTAAACAAAAGCAGCAACTTCACCATCGATGAGCCAATTATAACTGAAGGACCCACAGAAAGAGTAACTGAGGAGGAAGTACGTAGTGCTCTATGCGACATGAAAAATGGTAGAGCTCCTGGACCATCAGGCCTCTCAGTTGAACTGCTTAAGGGAGCTGGTGAAGATACTGTAATGAGACTGGTGACAGTATTTCAGGAGGCAATCGACAGTGGCGGTCTGCCGTCTCAATGGCAAAGAAGCCTGATTATCCCCATTTACAAGGGGAGAGGTGATTCTCTGGAATGCGGCAATTACTGAGGGATTCGCCTGCTGGAACATGGTATGAAGCTGTTTGAGAAGGTCATAGAGAGGAGGTTGAGGAAGCTAATTAGCATTGATTGCCGGCAGTTTGGTTTCCGAAGAGGGAAATCTACAACTGATGCTGTCTTCATCCTTCGTCAGTTGCAAGAAAAGTACAGCCAAAAGAAGAAGCTCTACCATGTGTTCGTCGATCTCGAAAAGGCTTTCGACAGAGTCCCTAGAGAAATTATCGAATGGGCGTTGCGCAGACAAGGAGTTCCTGAGAGATTGGTTTCGGTTGTAATGTCAATGTATCGGAGTTCAAGAACGCAAATCGTGACAAAGTTTGGTCTGTCGGAGGAACTGGACGTCGGCATGGGAGTACACCAAGGGTCAGCGCTTAGCCCCTTGCTGTTCATTACAGTGATGGAGGAAGCGTCCAAAGATTGTCGAGGATCCGGCCCATGGGAGTTGCTGTACGCCGATGATCTTGTTTTAACAGCTACCTCCAAGCAAGAAGCCATTGATATGTTTTCAAGGTGGAAGGATGGTTTAGAGCGGCGTGGCTTGAAGATCAACGGGGCGAAGTCCAAGGTCATGGTAACTGGGAAGAGCAAAGAACGCACCAAGTCTGGAAAGTGGCCGTGCAGTTGTTGTGGCAGGAGAGTCGGAGCAAACTCAATCTTTTGTGTTTCCTGCAAATTGTGGTGTCACAAAAAGTGCTCCCGATTGCGATCATTTCAAGGAATAACAGGCTTCCGATGTCCGAAGTGCGCGGATGTTCCCAACTCGCCTGAGGATGATTCACTTAATGTGAATGGGATCGTCCTACAAGAGGTCCAAGATTTTTGTTACCTCGGAGATGTCGTGGACTCAGAGGCAAGCGCAGAAGGAGCGGTTCGGACTCGCATCGCGGCTTCATGGACGAAATGGAGAGAATTGGCCAGTCTTCTTACCAACAAAGGCATCCCATTAAAGTGTAGAGCCCATGTGTATGAGACGTGTGTAAGATCAATTCTCATCTACGGCGCAGAAACGTGGCCCCTCAGCCTAAGGCTGGTTGAACTTCTGAGAAGTACTGATAGATGAATGCTGAGGTAAATGGCAAAGGTCAGGTTGAAAGACAAAGTTACAAGCGAAGAAGTAGCGAGACGCTGTGGTTTGCCCGAACTTCCAGCCCGCCTGCGGCAAAGACGTCTGCGCTGGTTTGGCCACGTAAGAAGAGCCAATGGTGACGTCATCAATGAAGTCTACAACTTGTCAGTCGATGGTTGCCGTCCACCTGGTAGACCTAAGAAGACTTGGCAAGCCTGTATCCATGAAGATCTGGAGTCTCTGGAGGTGTCGGAAGACATTGCTCTAGATCGTTCGAGATGGAAACGGGTCATCGCATCTACGTCCAGCCCCGGAACCGGGAAGAAGAGACGCAAAACGAGGAAATAAGAAGTAAGTAAAGAAAACAGTAAGGTAAATCGATCCTGAGCATTTCGCAGAAACTTTACTATTCAAAAGTACAATGTCGATTGATAGAGCATATCTAGTTCAACTAAACTCGAACTTCCCCTGACCCTATTTTTTCACCATCTTTGGAGCCATATAGCTCCGATCTGCATGCCAGTTACCCGTTCAAATTCATACAGGAATTCCTTTATACCAAGCTAATGCTGCATGCAAAGTTTGGTTGAGTAACGAACACAGAAAAAATTACAGCTACATAAAAATTCAAAATCTGAGAATTTCAAAAATTTGGAAAAACATTAGATTTCTAAAAATAGCTCTAGATCCCGCTATATTCAAATTGGAAGCTAATATTTCAGATTTGGTGTTTTCTATGCCATAGTAAATGTATATCCAAAAAATGAGCAAAATCTGAGACTAAGTGCCACATGCCATTGGGTGAATCGTCGTGCAATGACCCAGTTATAATCGATTAATCTTGTTCAACTGCTTTTAACTGTAATTTTGCATCATTAAATAACGAAAATTGCGTTGGAATATCACAGCTTTTAGCGGATAAGAAATGGACTATTTAGTGAGCCAATTTCATTAATAACCAACTACATACCCTAACAGAGCAGCTGCTCACCCTAATAGAGCAGCTGCGTGAATACTTAGTAATTGAAATTACTTAAAACTGTCTGAAACAAAACTAAGGTACAATCAAGGTCGTCTTGCCTGGGTAATATGAGAAGCAAACATGGACAGCTTGAAATTATACAATTTTTCTGGGAGTTCACACACTGCACTTTTCATGCATGGTCTTTGAGGGAAAATTTACATCGAAAAAAATTAAAAGGAATAGATGCTATAGTCGCTCATCTAACTTCTTCTCTTGATGAAGAAGATTTATACAGGCCTCCCAGCGCTCCTAGCTCATGAAAAAAATGGAAATTTTCTTTAAAAAAATACGAGAAAAATAGGAAGTTTTCGTAAAAAAAGGAGAAAACTAGGAAGTTTATTCAAGTCTCAATGAGAAAGTAGGGTGAAATTCCAAGGCTCAATGTCATTTATAATTTAGATAAGTATAGCTAAACACATATTTCCGTAAGTAATTTAATGGAATGTAGCAAAAATACAGTACATGGCCTTGAGTTAAATCAAAACGAAAACTGAAACAAACATCTGACTGCATTACAATGCAAAATATGAATCTATTTGATAGGAATTTCTGTTCGACTAAGAGTAACGATCTCTGATATATAAAAATCTGACAAAAAAGTAAAAAGAATAGGTATCACGCATCAATCTGAGAAAAAAAGCAACGGAAGAAAATATGGGGTAACTTGTTTATACTGTATCATGAAGTGCGCTTCTTTTTGAGAACGAACGCTTCTATCATTGTCAGCTTCTTCTGTTCCACTTTACACTGCGTTGCACTCGTCTGCGCAAACTCATTATGTGTTTCTTTTAATCTACTTTCCGCGGTCTCTATCATCGCTTGTGCCACAGCTATTTGGGTTGTGTCATTTGCTTTAACCGCACTCTTCAGCTTGTCAGCAGCTTCTGTCAGTAATTCATTCCCAGTCATCATCAGTTGGGTGCTGCTTGCTTCTTCCTTCTCCAGTCTGGATACCTTCAGCTTTCTTGTTCTCTTTATGATTTTCTCTGATCGCATATTTTCAAAAATTGCATTTTTCCGCTGTTATTCACTTTCTTTTTCAGCCAACTCTCACTTCTTTCGCTTCTTCCTTTCGCCTCTGCTCCTCTTCCAAGCGCATCCTATAGCTTGGATGAGCTTGTCTCCCAAGACGGATGAATTCATTAGTGATGTAAATTGCTTCCGGTTTGCCTCCATGTGAACGAATTCCTAACGTCGTTGCCCCAATGCCGTTGATGGTCGATTCGCTCGATTCGCTGAGATGTCACATCGTTCCTACTGATTGAGAAGGCCCTCTCCACCTCAATGTTTCCGTGAGACAGTGAGAGCACCTTTTCCCCAAGATTTCCCAACTGTTTGTACTTTTGCTCTCCTAGAATGTTCTTCGCTTTGAAAATGCCGCCCAGTATTGGTCAACACTCATCACAGCTTCGGTGCTGGCGATGTCATCCACCATGTAGAGCTTCCATTCGGCCACGAGTAGATCACAATCAACATCTCTACCAATCGCTTTTGCCAACCTGCGAACTTCGTCGACTGACGGAGCATCTTTCTTTTATGGTTGAAAGACTGATGCATCGCGTATAATTGGGTTTATCAGGGGCAGCACCTTTTGTAGATAGACGATGATTGTGACGTAGAATTTCCGAAACCCCAGGAGAATTTGGCGCTACAGACCTTGGTTCAATTTCATCAAACATTCTCGTGCATCGTCGCCGATTCCCATTTCCTTCAACTCAAGTTGATTTTCAACCAGGTAGACGTTGATGTCTTTCATGCTTTGGTTTGAACTCGTTGCTTGACTTATCATAATTCTATTGATCAATTTCTAAAGAAATTCAGCCATTCGATCGTGCAAAGCATGGATCGTTTGTCGTGACTGAAGTGGTATCATGACGTCATCAAATGTGGTCGCAGCAAGGGAGAGAAAATTCAACATCGTCACCATCGTCGGTTGTTGCAATCCTGTTTTGATTTTCATATATCGTGTTTTCTGCATGTCATCCGGCAGATTCTTGGGAATGTAGACGAAGTATTCCTTAACGGACTCCCACATTTCGAGGAGACGCGTCGCAGCAAGCCCTCGAAACAGCCATCTGCATTCAACGAATTTCATCGCTTCTCTTTCTGTACTTCCAAGCTTCACTTGCAGGTCATACAAGTCCATCATTTTGAGAACGAATTGTGGAATTTGTGTAGGACACATGTATCAGTATCGATGAGACCGATGTTGTATGCATCCGTCATTTGCTTATCCACCTTCCTCCATACTGCTTTGTTTACGTTTGGACCGTCAATACCCAGCATCAAAAGATCAGACAACTTCAACTTCGATCGAACCAATCTTCTCTGCAAGATTGCAACTGGCAGCGTGGCCCATCACAAAAGTTCTTAAATGATGACTCACAACCTATCCCTTTTCTTCGGACCAATACCTCACGTAGATTTCCATCTGCTTCTTGTTCTGTTCATTAGTTGTTTCATCATAAAAGTGAAGTATCCATTAGATTGATCAATTTCATTGATTATTTTGCTATGAAAATAAGGCCCTGTATCCTCGCTGATCAGATATGACACTTTTGATGATCTCATAGTAAAATTTTTTGCTTTTGCGGCTTGGTAAGATCTCAAAAAGCAAGTTGAAAGCATTTCAGCTGGTTGGTTCGTCGAAGTCGAGGGCACGCTCGCTGATATCAGCGAAGTCTGTGAATCTCCTAACATGTCCTCTATTCGAGATTTGTGTCCCGGAACATGTGTTCAAAACATACCTTTAGTCGGTGATAATACCATATCTGAAATAGATGACCGGATTATAATGCATGTTGAATCGCATGAAAAGTTAAGCCAGATATATGACTGGAGCTATTGTCCTTTAACTTCCTTATCGCTTCTCGTTTTGATTTCGTTGTATAGGTATAACATAACTAGGATTTTGTAATAATATAGATTTATTACAGATTCAAATATGGCTTAAGCCAATTTTTTTTAATTGAGAGGCATTAATAGTGGCACAAATCAAACACAAATTAAGCTACAATTTAGATTTGATGAATTTTCCATCACTCAGCCAAAATATAGGAAAATGATTTGGAAAAAAATCGACGAGTTTCGCGTCACTCAGCCAAAAAGTAGGAAAAATAGGAGCGCTGTGATGCCTGTTTATACCACTTCCTACGTCTTTGACCAGACGGTTTCCTTAATCAAGATGCGTATAATTTCTCCCTCATTATGTCGTCTGACGTCTTCATTAAATGTATGACTGTTCACTAAAATGTTTTCCCAATTACGATTTTGTCTACATCAAGTTTTAGCACCTATGGTTCTTCCAATTTTCGCGATGCATTAAAGTTTCGCTCATATAGTGCCAATCACCTTCTGTGCATTCATTGAGATCAACTGCACTACATTGCTCTCCCACTGCTTGTCTTTTCTCAATGGTCACTTAAGTATCTTCAAGTACATGTACTACCAAAAAGCATTTGAAAAGTAAAAGAGAAGCGCTAGGAAAGCAAATGCGTAGTTTGCAGCAATGAACTCACAGAATGCGATTGGAATAATGTGAGTTAAGCTTCAATACTTCCAGACTTATTTCTGCAATATTTTTCCAGACCACCCTATTTTCCTGACTTTTCCTGAGGTGTGAGAGGAACCATAACAGCAGCATCTACTCACGGGTTTGTATGCAAGCGCTGCAGGGGTGACATACCAACAGTAACGAAGATTGGTGACGAAAAAGAAGTGGAGGTAGGTCAACACTACGAAGTGGTGAACGGATTTTGTTACCTTGGTGACATATTGGATGGTGGTGGTGGAGCGGATGCAGTTGTGTCTACATGGATACGTTGTGGTTGGAAGCGATTCCACGAGCTGTTGCCTTTCCTGACATCACGGGCGGCACCTCTATGGATGAAGGGACAAGTGTACGACGTGTGTGTAAGAAACAGCATGCTGTACGGTAGTGAAACGTGGGCCATGAAGACAGAAAACAAAATGAAGATGATAAGAGCCGAAAGAAGAGTGGTCAGGTGGCTTTGTGGTGTGTCGCTTCTAGACAGAATCCCCAGCGACGACCTCCTTCGAAGATTGAGCCTAGTTGGAATGGAAGAAGAAATAAAAGGAAGGCGTTTGAGGTGATACAGTCTAGGGAGGAAAGCAGATGATGATTGGATGGAAGTAAGAAGTGCCAGGGCGAATCCCCACTGGACGACCTCGAAACACATGTTCGAGAAGACTGTAAGAAAATGGGTCTCTGCGAGGGAGATGCAAAGGATCGCGCCAGGTGGAGAACTGCCATCAGAGGCAATAGTTCAACCCAGCCAACGGTGGAATAACGGACGTATAACGTATATGATATGATGATGAGACTTTCCAGACCCGCGGGCAACCTGATATTGCTTTCAATGAAAATATTCCTGGCCCACAGTATAGCTTTATATTCAAGGGGAGGCCAATTAACCACACCTTGGACTGCCGAGGGTCAATGGTCTCGTAACCTTGCACTTTATGTTCGATGGATTGCAGTTCGATGTCCAGTTCATTTTCACAAGCAAATCTAGTATTATCACTGATACAGTAGTATGTGAAGACAAAGCCGATGCTCCTCGGATTAGTGGATGTTGAAGAGGACTACGCTCAAGGCTTTCTCTGCGACACCTCGTAGAAATGACTGACATGTACTGACGGTAGAAATGGAGATTTTCCATAGGCTTTGGATTGGGGGAATCGCTCGTTTTGCTCCTAAACCTACGAGTATGTCTGTCTGCGCAGCCATTTTCAGGTTTTCATCACTGTTCAAATCGAGTACCTTGGGTCTCGCAAAATTTGTTCCGACATCATCCAGCACTTCTGCTTTGACAAACCTCTTTAGGACACCATTCAGCAACGAAACGAAAACAACAATGAATACAAAAGGTGAACATGGGTCTGTCATTTTGAAATCTGCGAAGGAATGGTTCAAAATCATCTCCACTTGTGCGAAGAAATGAAGTTTTGCTTCTGTAAAGGAGTCAGTGGCTGTTTTTTTAACAGTGTCAAATGCGTGAATATTTGGTTTCGGCTCAACCTGTGTGCAGAATTTCTTCACATGTTGAAATATCTCTATAGCCCTTCGACATGCTCCTCTATTATCGGTCCAACGAATAGCACAAAATTTCTTTCGCATTCGAAACAGTGATGTTTGTATATTCCTTTCAGTTCATAGAGAGCCTTTAAAATACTTCCTGTATCCAATCTGAAACCTTGAGTTCATGCTTCATAGCGCCACTAACAACATGAAGACTGCAGACACCTGCTTCCAACGAAGATTTGTCAAATTTTGCTTCGAATTCCTTGAGAAAGTCCCGCATGAATGACAAATTCACTGCCAATATGCTGATTTGCACAAGGGATTTTAAATACATAACTGACGTACTTTCAACAACAATTTTCATGAGATCGCTTGATCTACTATGGCCCAAAAATATGGACGTCAAGTATTCTGATTTGACGTGATTGGAATCATCATCAAAATAGCGTATCTGCAAATCAAAATGATAATGTGAACTGTAAATAATTTTGTTGTGCTTCGTCGAACGAAATGGCACTTTCAGGAGCACGTCAGCAGCACTCGAGTTAGTGTTTCCTTGTGAAAGTATGGCGCCAATCCAAACTTGATAGTATAAGCAATTTTGTCTTTCGTTATCGAATAATCTCCCGCAATTCTGCTGTCGGAGAACATTGCTCAAAATATATACCCTTGGTCATCCGAAGAATGATAAGAACGATGTTTTTCAACGGAGTTTTTGCTTTTCAATCAACATGCATTTTCAAAAATGATTTCGATTTCACAGATGTATGCTTGGCTACAAACAAACTTGTTCCAGGTTATTTCCAGGTACCGGTTTCATTTTACAGTATCTTTCAGGATCTGCAGCAACCCTGCATGACGTATTATTATATATGGGCAATTCCACGGAGATGTCAACCTACACCCTAAAATTAAAACATTCCGACTCAAGTTGTTGACCCAGGGTACCCGACGCAGAATTCCCTGAATTTTCCGAATCTGAAATTGGTTTTGCATTAATCTGAATAGCTTAAGCAGGAGACGAATTTAAAGTTTAGGATACTTTTTTGTGATTTCCTGCTTTTTTGACACAAATTCTTTTTTGAGTTGATATGAGGTTTTAAAATCGAGATCAAGTGAGCTAACCTATGGCAGTAGTTAGCTGATACGTTGAACTTCATGGAAGTGCTATTGTTTCAATTCTAAGGTCGACTGTTCAGAAAATACACAACTTCAAAATACTATGGAAATTTTTGAAGTTCCGTTACCTCAAAAGTACTTGTTTTTCAATTAGCCACTTGTCTATTCGTCTGTTTAACTCCATACTTCGGATTCTCTGCCAGTGAATGCTAAGTAAGACATGTGCGAAATACGGTTTGCGTGGGATAAGCGCATCATAGTAAAATCATGGTAACGGAACTTCATCGCAAGTGAAGTTCCGTTACCACGCAAAAGTTGTTCTGAGCGTTCGTTTCGCATTCACAACGCAATTTCACGTCTACGTGATTTCATTGGAAGATATTTTTAGCAATGAGGTGTCGCTTTTCCAAGAATTCAATGGTAACAGCTTTTCTGCATGACGGGATCATTCCATTGTTTGGAGTCACCGAAGCCGGTAAGTTTGAGAGTGGGAATGAATGTTGTGTATAAACGTAGACATAGCGACCAAAAATTACGCATGCCCAACACAGCCTATTGAATAAATGCAAAACAGTACATGTATTGCACTGCATAGATAAAAATAGCCTGGTAGTGAGTCGTACTGTACACTTGATTGCTACTCGCTTCAGAAGTGGTCGAATTTCAAATTTTCCTACTTTCTTGAACGATTACCGTTCTCATGCATCCATGTTTGTAACATTTTGGATTGAGCATCCACAGCACCGACGTAAATCGCATTTAAGCATGACTTTGATAACCCTAAGCATGTGGTTATGTGATGTGCAGACGTATGAATGTGAGCCATTTTAAGGGCGAAGAGCTGATATTTTTAAATCACATGTTTGCGGTTAAGTATTGATATCACATCACTACTTTATACTTCTACCAGTACGCAAAACTTGTTCAGATACCTAAATAAAGGCCTATCGAACAAAATGCACCTATCAACATACCATAAATACTATAATAGCGCGTATGATCTAATTGTTCAAAATAAATTGAAGATCTAAAATTCTCGTCTTATCGTCAATGATACTAGCGTTATCGTTAATGATTTCCATCAATAGTACGTGTAGTAATTGTCATCAGTAGGCCTATATAATTGCACATGCCAGCCATTAGTCCATACTCTGGATAGACTCACTTCTCAAACAAGGTTATGCTTTTTCAGGATCATGGGTAGACTAACTCCGGCACAAAAACAGCAAAGATATCGTGATAGGATTTAGTTAAATTCTGTAAAGAATGAAGGCATGAGAAAGATAGACTCAGAAAAGCCAACAAAGTAGAAGGAATGACAGGCGAAGAACTGCGTAGTTTCAAAGAAAATAAGATAGTCTCTCAGAAAGAGCGTCGATTGACATCGTATCATCAAAAGATCAAGTTCAATTTCCGATCGGTCAGTACGCCAAATCGAGGAAGCACATCAAGAATCATTCAATCCGGAAAATTAGAACTGCCTGTGAATGATGACACCCATCCAGAAAGTATACTTTTCCTAAATCGCAACACGTGTAGTAGAGCCATTGGCCTACTTGATCTCCACACTAAGTAATCCGATAGACATATAGGCCTATGGAGTACTATGAATTTTACTATGTACCGGTATTTATTCATTTTACACAAACTCTTATACTGTAACTGCTCATCGTCAGAAGGCCTAATTGGCGGTCTTGATAATTGTAAATATCAAATAATAGGATGAGTCTGACTGAATTACATGTAAAACCTAGTTAATACGAAATCGAAATACCAGCTAAAAATGAAAAAAATCTTAATGAATTATCTGAATGAGCCCTAGAAATGATAGATTTATTTGACTTAACCAACATCTATTAAGCACCAATCAAAGATGATATGGAACAGTCTGCGAGCTTGTCAACACGGCCGAATTTAAACAAAGGCGACTGGGTTTAAGTCAGGTACATGGGCTGGTGCTATCCTGGAGAATTGTTGGATTCTAGGCAAGACGAGGACAACAACTTCGAATTTCAAGTAGGCCTATTAGCACAATGGCGAATAAGACAATGTAATTAATCATTATTTACTCTATCCTTTCAGGTGAAGTGCATGAAGTTGGTGGATGGACATTGGAATGGCCTGCCTCTGCAGACACCTTGTGGTATTCTTCAACATCAGTTGAAGGAATACAAGCACCTAAGACTGACATTCAGAGGCGTCGCATCGCTCTACTATTTGACGATCTGCACTGATGATTTTGATGTTTTCATACTGATTTTCCTTTTTGCATTCCAATTCAAGGCCATGTGATTGCCATTTCTTTTGTAATTGTTCCGATAGACTTCCTATAGATATAATTTTATTGAAACATGAAGCATGAATAACATGCTATTCAGTATCTTGCGTTTTTATCATCCAGTACCAGTAGGCATACTTTGTAGCAATTGAATAGTACAATGTGAATTTGCAGTGTTATTAGGTTGGCTAATGATATGCTATGTAAAAAACATAAAAACTAGTTATTAACTACGTCATGAATTTTGTTGAATAGCAATGAAGTTCCGTTACCCTAGCAACTATTAGGACTCGCATTTTAGGGAGAAAACATTACAAGCAATAAAGTCATTCAGATAATAATGAAAGTCAGTAGAGCTAATTGTCATAGAAAAAATGAATTTGTACTGTTAACAATACTGAACTCTACCATAAAATAAGTCTACTTGATGTCTACAAATAAAATGTGCTTTAAAACGATAGAATTCGCAAGTGAAGTTCCGTTACCGCCCTGGTGAAGTTCCGTTACCCACACATTTTTCAAATTTTCTGGCTGTGTGATGCAGATATCAGCAATCAAAAAACAGTTTCGAAAAGTGTGGCGCGTGAACTACTAGTCCGTGAAATTTCAGCTATATATGTTTATTACTTTCAGAGCATTTGGCATTTGCGCAAGAGTACTTCAATGTAAGGTTGCATTTTGAAGTTCCGTTACCCTGAACTTAACGCTGTCTGCTACTTTCATAACTTACGAACAATGCTGTCTGCTACTTTCATAATAACGAACAACTGCTGAAATAAAAAATATAGCGTATGAATGCGCGATGGCAACTTGTCGGAGTCCTGTATCATCAGTTGTTCAGGGTTGACAGACTCGTGAAATTGAGTACTTCTGCGAATTGAAGTTCTGTTACCGTGGAATTGCCCATATATATTATACTGACGTATATATTATATATTGACGTATATTATATGACGTACAATTATCACCACTGGTTGCAATGCAAGTTTTCCTAAAACAAGTCCACACCAGCAACGACTCTATTTCTTGCTTTACTCCAGATAAGATTTTTTTGTTGAGAATTGCAGCTGCTTGAGACATTGATGCAATAATAGGAGGAAATGCCTGTGTTTAACTTTAATGTGCTTTAACATAGCAAAAACAGTGATGAGTATCACAGAAAAGCTTGCTAAATGTCTCCATGAAAGGAATACTAAATTTTTAGATGATGTTCAGGTCTAATGTCCAAGCGTAGTTCCCTATCATAGCCCCTCCAAGAGGAAAAACACCGATTTACAGCTTTTATTCAAATATGTAGGCTACATGCAGAAAGAAGCAGTGCCAAATGAAGACAAAAAACTTGTGAATCTTACTTACGAACATTACAACCAAGTACTTCATGTTGGCTTCAGACATGTACGTTCTATCAGATCAGATCATCCAACACTCGAAAGACGGGAAAAATGGACGTTAAATCGTGGACAACCAACAACAACAATAACCAGCTGAAATGCTAGCATGTAGGCGTATTGCAATTTTGTGTTCCGATAAAATTGCAACATAAGTCATACTGCCTCTCAATTTCTCATATTTGTGGCAGTGAGCTGATTTTCTCACGCTTCTCACATGCGGACCTTCCCTGCGCTCCACAGCCTCGGCGCTGGCGCTTCATAAGCACGCCGAACGAACCCCAGCACACTGACTAGGTTCCATATCAGCCACGTGAACAGATGCTGCAGGGACCTAAACTAATTTTGGACGGATTGTGTCCGCTATCCATCCACCGGAATCGAGATTGCCGATGTGCACAGGCCTGAAAAAACTACAGCAATTGCTGATTAATCGGTTAAAAATAGGTCTACTACATTTCCGGCCAACATGTCGCCTACATGTTCCAAACCGATACATCAATTATAGTCTGCCACTACAACACAGACACCCTTCACAGAAGTACTTCGCTGCTTTTTCCGTACACCTAGACCACAACTTAAATTGACTTACTATGACTGAGAACCTTTAAAGCTCGGGATTTGGGCAAGCAAGCAGTGAGACACGTGAAAAGGTACTCTTCAGTAGATTCCTCAGAGAGAATGACATTTTCCTTGTCTAAGAGGCGTGGTATCTGATCAAAGGAATATAATGCCCCCACTGGTAGAGTAGGGTAAATCGTATGCCTTATCATCGTCTGCTAGTGAAGTTGAGCTTGAGATTCGAAACAAAGTGGCGGATATGTCCAAATAAAATTAAGTGGTGCATTTTAACAAAATAATGACAAAGATCAGCTGATGTGATATTTCTACATTTTCCACTGTATTTACTATGGTGGTCACAGTATGATTTTAGGTCATATTGCTCGACAATGCCGTTCATGTTGGCATCTAATGCTGCTCTCGCGCTTTCATGCCTGTATCGCCCCACTATTCGTCACCAGTGACATGCCTATAGTTCGTTCAAGGTAGTATTTCTTAGTTCCTGTCAACCCCTTGAAATTTTGCTTTGAACCTTGCGTCTGTATTCTGCAAAATTGAGCATAATATACGAAAAATTGCTCGTTCCTTCAAAATAAGGAGTAATCTGACAATAGCTAGGTAAACTTCAAATTACATGTAGGTCCGAAACTCATGATGAATAGTTTTAATGCCCTGCGCTCGCTGCCTCTTTCAGGGTTGATGGCAGAATGATACAATCGTTGAATCGTTGTCACACCATAAAATGAATACTCATCAAGACAGTCAACTGGATATTAGACTCGGAATCATGTAAAATACAACACCACGACATAAAAGTGCAAGAAGAGTCATACTACTATTCAAAACTAAGAGTAGCAAGAGAGATAATGACTGAGAAGTTTGTAGACCTAAAAAAAAGAGACATACATGCACAGTGAAATGAAAAATTTAGACTAAAAGTCAGTGGATAAGATTACAGTTGAAAAGAAAGTACTTCTGTACACAAAGTGATGGTTTGAATAGTTTGATGCAGACAGCTTCTCCGATTTTCAAATCCAGGGCAGATCGACATTGCTTGATGATACTGAAGCCACTTGATGATGGGGAGTAGTAATAAAACGGCGAACACCCGACCGGCGCCCCCCTCTGGAACGTGAGCCAGAGGTTGCGCTCTCCAAGGTGTCGTGGTGTGCCGGCCAGGTTGGCGTGGTGTGCCGGCCAGGTTGGAATGGCCGCTCCCATCGTTGAAAGCAATCGGAGAGAAAGAATGTTCGCTGACGTCCCCCCTCCATGAAACGACAGAGTGTCGTGGTGGACTTGGGCGACCGCCAGGTTTTGACTTGGTGCTATAGTGTGTTAGGATTTTCGTGAAATCTGATAAATTTTGGGGTGAAAATGGGATGTTTCGAGTAGAAGCAGTGCAAGGAGGACTTTGCAACTGTGATTTTTGGACTCAGCGCGAAATTCTGCATCTGTGGTGTGATTTCCGGCTCAATCGGCGCGAAAAAATGTTCAACTTCGGAAAAACGATAGAGTTAGAATGTGGGTTGGTTTTGGGCTGTAGCGTCAAAACGAAGCATCGGATGGGAAAACGGATTTCAGATTTGGAATCAGCGTCAAATTCTCTATCAACATGGTGAGTTTCAAGTCAATCGGAGAGAAAAAATTTTTCTTCACAAAATTTTTTCGAAAAAACGACAGAGGTAGAATTTTTGCAATGGCTGTGGGCTGTAGAGCCAAAACGAAGCATCGGATGGGAAAATGGAGGCCAGATTCGGATTCAGCGTAAAATTCAGTATCTGTATGGTGAATTTGAAAGCAATCGGAGAGAAAAAATTTTCGCTGACGTTCCCCCCCGGCACCGATCTTCCAATTTTGGTTCTAGTGATCGTAGAAAGTCGTGCAATAGCTCGTTTGAAAGCTAAGAGTGAGACAAATTCAGTGAAAGAAACGGCTTGTTCATATCTGTCTTCGTTTAGATGTGAGACGCCATTTAAGATTTTGGGAGATTGGCGAAAAAACGACAGAGTTAGAATTTTGGACGTTTTGGGCTGTAGTGCCAAAACGAAGCATCGGATGGGAAAACGGATTTCAGATTTGGAATCAGCGTCAAATTCTCTATCAACATGGTGAGTTTCAAGTCAATCGGAGAGAAAAAATTTTTCTTCACAAAATTTTTTCGAAAAAACGACAGAGGTAGAATTTTTGCAATGGCTGTGGGCTGTAGAGCCAAAACGAAGCATCGGATGGGAAAATGGAGGCCAGATTCGGATTCAGCGTCCAATTCTACATGGAAATGGTGTATTTCCAGCTCAATCGGAGAGAAAAAATTTTCGCTGACGTTCCCCCCCGGCACCGATCTTCCAATTTTGGTTCTAGTGATCGTAGAAAGTCGTGCAATAGCTCGTTTGAAAGCTAAGAGTGAGACAAATTCAGTGAAAGAAGCGGCTTGTTCATATCTGTCTTCGTTTAGATGTGAGACGCCATTTAAGATTTTGGGAGATTGGCGAAAAAACGACAGAGTTAGAATTTTGGACGTTTTGGGCTGTAGTGCCAAAACGAAGCATCGGATGGGAAAACGGATTTCAGATTTGGAATCAGCGTCAAATTCTCTATCAACATGGTGAGTTTCAAGTCAATCGGAGAGAAAAAATTTTTCTTCACAAAATTTTTTCGAAAAAACGACAGAGGTAGAATTTTTGCAATGGCTGTGGGCTGTAGAGCCAAAACGAAGCATCGGATGGGAAAATGGAGGCCAGATTCGGATTCAGCGTCCAATTCTACATGGAAATGGTGTATTTCCAGCTCAATCGGAGAGAAAAAATTTTCGCTGACGTCCCCCCCCCGGCACCGATCTTCCAATTTTGGTTCTAGTGATCGTAGAAAGTCGTGCAATAGCTCGTTTGAAAGCTAAGAGTGAGACAAATTCAGTCAAAGAAACGGCTTGTTCATATCTGTCTTCGTTTAGATGTGAGACGCCATTTAAGATTTTGGGAGATTGGCGAAAAAACGACAGAGTTAGAATTTTGGACGTTTTGGGCTGTAGTGCCAAAACGAAGCATCGGATGGGAAAACGGATTTCAGATTTGGAATCAGCGTCAAATTCTCTATCAACATGGTGAGTTTCAAGTCAATCGGAGAGAAAAAATTTTTCTTCACAAAATTTTTTCGAAAAAACGACAGAGGTAGAATTTTTGCAATGGCTGTGGGCTGTAGAGCCAAAACGAAGCATCGGATGGGAAAATGGAGGCCAGATTCGGATTCAGCGTCCAATTCTACATGGAAATGGTGTATTTCCAGCTCAATCGGAGAGAAAAAATTTTCGCTGACGTCCCCCCCCCGGCACCGATCTTCCAATTTTGGTTCTAGTGATCGTAGAAAGTCGTGCAATAGCTCGTTTGAAAGCTAAGAGTGAGACAAATTCAGTCAAAGAAACGGCTTGTTCATATCTGTCTTCGTTTAGATGTGAGACGCCATTTAAGATTTTGGGAGATTGGCGAAAAAACGACAGAGTTAGAATTTTGGACGTTTTGGGCTGTAGTGCCAAAACGAAGCATCGGATGGGAAAACGGATTTCAGATTTGGAATCAGCGTCAAATTCTCTATCAACATGGTGAGTTTCAAGTCAATCGGAGAGAAAAAATTTTTCTTCACAAAATTTTTTCGAAAAAACGACAGAGGTAGAATTTTTGCAATGGCTGTGGGCTGTAGAGCCAAAACGAAGCATCGGATGGGAAAATGGAGGCCAGATTCGGATTCAGCGTCCAATTCTACATGGAAATGGTGTATTTCCAGCTCAATCGGAGAGAAAAAATTTTCGCTGACGTCCCCCCCCCGGCACCGATCTTCCAATTTTGGTTCTAGTGATCGTAGAAAGTCGTGCAATAGCTCGTTTGAAAGCTAAGAGTGAGACAAATTCAGTCAAAGAAACGGCTTGTTCATATCTGTCTTCGTTTAGATGTGAGACGCCATTTAAGATTTTGGGAGATTGGCGAAAAAACGACAGAGTTAGAATTTTGGACGTTTTGGGCTGTAGTGCCAAAACGAAGCATCGGATGGGAAAACGGATTTCAGATTTGGAATCAGCGTCAAATTCTCTATCAACATGGTGAGTTTCAAGTCAATCGGAGAGAAAAAATTTTTCTTCACAAAATTTTTTCGAAAAAACGACAGAGGTAGAATTTTTGCAATGGCTGTGGGCTGTAGAGCCAAAACGAAGCATCGGATGGGAAAATGGAGGCCAGATTCGGATTCAGCGTCCAATTCTACATGGAAATGGTGTATTTCCAGCTCAATCGGAGAGAAAAAATTTTCGCTGACGTCCCCCCCCCCCGGCACCGATCTTCCAATTTTGGTTCTAGTGATCGTAGAAAGTCGTGCAATAGCTCGTTTGAAAGCTAAGAGTGAGACAAATTCAGTCAAAGAAACGGCTTGTTCATATCTGTCTTCGTTTAGATGTGAGACGCCATTTAAGATTTTGGGAGATTGGCGAAAAAACGACAGAGTTAGAATTTTGGACGTTTTGGGCTGTAGTGCCAAAACGAAGCATCGGATGGGAAAACGGATTTCAGATTTGGAATCAGCGTCAAATTCTCTATCAACATGGTGAGTTTCAAGTCAATCGGAGAGAAAAAATTTTTCTTCACAAAATTTTTTCGAAAAAACGACAGAGGTAGAATTTTTGCAATGGCTGTGGGCTGTAGAGCCAAAACGAAGCATCGGATGGGAAAATGGAGGCCAGATTCGGATTCAGCGTCCAATTCTACATGGAAATGGTGTATTTCCAGCTCAATCGGAGAGAAAAAATTTTCGCTGACGTCCCCCCCCCGGCACCGATCTTCCAATTTTGGTTCTAGTGATCGTAGAAAGTCGTGCAATAGCTCGTTTGAAAGCTAAGAGTGAGACAAATTCAGTCAAAGAAACGGCTTGTTCATATCTGTCTTCGTTTAGATGTGAGACGCCATTTAAGATTTTGGGAGATTGGCGAAAAAACGACAGAGTTAGAATTTTGGACGTTTTGGGCTGTAGTGCCAAAACGAAGCATCGGATGGGAAAACGGATTTCAGATTTGGAATCAGCGTCAAATTCTCTATCAACATGGTGAGTTTCAAGTCAATCGGAGAGAAAAAATTTTTCTTCACAAAATTTTTTCGAAAAAACGACAGAGGTAGAATTTTTGCAATGGCTGTGGGCTGTAGAGCCAAAACGAAGCATCGGATGGGAAAATGGAGGCCAGATTCGGATTCAGCGTCCAATTCTACATGGAAATGGTGTATTTCCAGCTCAATCGGAGAGAAAAAATTTTCGCTGACGTCCCCCCCCGGCACCGATCTTCCAATTTTGGTTCTAGTGATCGTAGAAAGTCGTGCAGTAGCTCGTTTGAAAGCTAAGAGTGAGACAAATTCAGTCAAAGAAACGGCTTGTTCATATCTGTCTTCGTTTAGATGTGAGACGCCATTTAAGATTTTGGGAGATTGGCGAAAAAACGACAGAGTTAGAATTTTGGACGTTTTGGGCTGTAGTGCCAAAACGAAGCATCGGATGGGAAAACGGATTTCAGATTTGGAATCAGCGTCAAATTCTCTATCAACATGGTGAGTTTCAAGTCAATCGGAGAGAAAAAATTTTTCTTCACAAAATTTTTTCTAAAAAACGACAGAGGTAGAATTTTTGCAATGGCTGTGGGCTGTAGAGCCAAAACGAAGCATCGGATGGGAAAATGGAGGCCAGATTCGGATTCAGCGTCCAATTCTACATGGAAATGGTGTATTTCCAGCTCAATCGGAGAGAAAAAATTTTCGCTGACGTCCCCCCCCCGGCACCGATCTTCCAATTTTGGTTCTAGTGATCGTAGAAAGTCGTGCAATAGCTCGTTTGAAAGCTAAGAGTGAGACAAATTCAGTCAAAGAAACGGCTTGTTCATATCTGTCTTCGTTTAGATGTGAGACGCCATTTAAGATTTTGGGAGATTGGCGAAAAAACGACAGAGTTAGAATTTTGGACGTTTTGGGCTGTAGTGCCAAAACGAAGCATCGGATGGGAAAACGGATTTCAGATTTGGAATCAGCGTCAAATTCTCTATCAACATGGTGAGTTTCAAGTCAATCGGAGAGAAAAAATTTTTCTTCACAAAATTTTTTCGAAAAAACGACAGAGGTAGAATTTTTGCAATGGCTGTGGGCTGTAGAGCCAAAACGAAGCATCGGATGGGAAAATGGAGGCCAGATTCGGATTCAGCGTCCAATTCTACATGGAAATGGTGTATTTCCAGCTCAATCGGAGAGAAAAAATTTTCGCTGACGTCCCCCCCCCGGCACCGATCTTCCAATTTTGGTTCTAGTGATCGTAGAAAGTCGTGCAATAGCTCGTTTGAAAGCTAAGAGTGAGACAAATTCAGTCAAAGAAACGGCTTGTTCATATCTGTCTTCGTTTAGATGTGAGACGCCATTTAAGATTTTGGGAGATTGGCGAAAAAACGACAGAGTTAGAATTTTGGACGTTTTGGGCTGTAGTGCCAAAACGAAGCATCGGATGGGAAAACGGATTTCAGATTTGGAATCAGCGTCAAATTCTCTATCAACATGGTGAGTTTCAAGTCAATCGGAGAGAAAAAATTTTTCTTCACAAAATTTTTTCGAAAAAACGACAGAGGTAGAATTTTTGCAATGGCTGTGGGCTGTAGAGCCAAAACGAAGCATCGGATGGGAAAATGGAGGCCAGATTCGGATTCAGCGTCCAATTCTACATGGAAATGGTGTATTTCCAGCTCAATCGGAGAGAAAAAATTTTCGCTGACGTCCCCCCCCCGGCACCGATCTTCCAATTTTGGTTCTAGTGATCGTAGAAAGTCGTGCAATAGCTCGTTTGAAAGCTAAGAGTGAGACAAATTCAGTCAAAGAAACGGCTTGTTCATATCTGTCTTCGTTTAGATGTGAGACGCCATTTAAGATTTTGGGAGATTGGCGAAAAAACGACAGAGTTAGAATTTTGGACGTTTTGGGCTGTAGTGCCAAAACGAAGCATCGGATGGGAAAACGGATTTCAGATTTGGAATCAGCGTCAAATTCTCTATCAACATGGTGAGTTTCAAGTCAATCGGAGAGAAAAAATTTTTCTTCACAAAATTTTTTCGAAAAAACGACAGAGGTAGAATTTTTGCAATGGCTGTGGGCTGTAGAGCCAAAACGAAGCATCGGATGGGAAAATGGAGGCCAGATTCGGATTCAGCGTCCAATTCTACATGGAAATGGTGTATTTCCAGCTCAATCGGAGAGAAAAAATTTTCGCTGACGTCCCCCCCCCCCGGCACCGATCTTCCAATTTTGGTTCTAGTGATCGTAGAAAGTCGTGCAATAGCTCGTTTGAAAGCTAAGAGTGAGACAAATTCAGTCAAAGAAACGGCTTGTTCATATCTGTCTTCGTTTAGATGTGAGACGCCATTTAAGATTTTGGGAGATTGGCGAAAAAACGACAGAGTTAGAATTTTGGACGTTTTGGGCTGTAGTGCCAAAACGAAGCATCGGATGGGAAAACGGATTTCAGATTTGGAATCAGCGTCAAATTCTCTATCAACATGGTGAGTTTCAAGTCAATCGGAGAGAAAAAATTTTTCTTCACAAAATTTTTTCGAAAAAACGACAGAGGTAGAATTTTTGCAATGGCTGTGGGCTGTAGAGCCAAAACGAAGCATCGGATGGGAAAATGGAGGCCAGATTCGGATTCAGCGTCCAATTCTACATGGAAATGGTGTATTTCCAGCTCAATCGGAGAGAAAAAATTTTCGCTGACGTCCCCCCCCCGGCACCGATCTTCCAATTTTGGTTCTAGTGATCGTAGAAAGTCGTGCAATAGCTCGTTTGAAAGCTAAGAGTGAGACAAATTCAGTCAAAGAAACGGCTTGTTCATATCTGTCTTCGTTTAGATGTGAGACGCCATTTAAGATTTTGGGAGATTGGCGAAAAAACGACAGAGTTAGAATTTTGGACGTTTTGGGCTGTAGTGCCAAAACGAAGCATCGGATGGGAAAACGGATTTCAGATTTGGAATCAGCGTCAAATTCTCTATCAACATGGTGAGTTTCAAGTCAATCGGAGAGAAAAAATTTTTCTTCACAAAATTTTTTCGAAAAAACGACAGAGGTAGAATTTTTGCAATGGCTGTGGGCTGTAGAGCCAAAACGAAGCATCGGATGGGAAAATGGAGGCCAGATTCGGATTCAGCGTCCAATTCTACATGGAAATGGTGTATTTCCAGCTCAATCGGAGAGAAAAAATTTTCGCTGACGTCCCCCCCCCCGGCACCGATCTTCCAATTTTGGTTCTAGTGATCGTAGAAAGTCGTGCAATAGCTCGTTTGAAAGCTAAGAGTGAGACAAATTCAGTCAAAGAAACGGCTTGTTCATATCTGTCTTCGTTTAGATGTGAGACGCCATTTAAGATTTTGGGAGATTGGCGAAAAAACGACAGAGTTAGAATTTTGGACGTTTTGGGCTGTAGTGCCAAAACGAAGCATCGGATGGGAAAACGGATTTCAGATTTGGAATCAGCGTCAAATTCTCTATCAACATGGTGAGTTTCAAGTCAATCGGAGAGAAAAAATTTTTCTTCACAAAATTTTTTCGAAAAAACGACAGAGGTAGAATTTTTGCAATGGCTGTGGGCTGTAGAGCCAAAACGAAGCATCGGATGGGAAAATGGAGGCCAGATTCGGATTCAGCGTCCAATTCTACATGGAAATGGTGTATTTCCAGCTCAATCGGAGAGAAAAAATTTTCGCTGACGTCCCCCCCCCCGGCACCGATCTTCCAATTTTGGTTCTAGTGATCGTAGAAAGTCGTGCAATAGCTCGTTTGAAAGCTAAGAGTGAGACAAATTCAGTCAAAGAAACGGCTTGTTCATATCTGTCTTCGTTTAGATGTGAGACGCCATTTAAGATTTTGGGAGATTGGCGAAAAAACGACAGAGTTAGAATTTTGGACGTTTTGGGCTGTAGTGCCAAAACGAAGCATCGGATGGGAAAACGGATTTCAGATTTGGAATCAGCGTCAAATTCTCTATCAACATGGTGAGTTTCAAGTCAATCGGAGAGAAAAAATTTTTCTTCACAAAATTTTTTCGAAAAAACGACAGAGGTAGAATTTTTGCAATGGCTGTGGGCTGTAGAGCCAAAACGAAGCATCGGATGGGAAAATGGAGGCCAGATTCGGATTCAGCGTCCAATTCTACATGGAAATGGTGTATTTCCAGCTCAATCGGAGAGAAAAAATTTTCGCTGACGTCCCCCCCCGGCACCGATCTTCCAATTTTGGTTCTAGTGATCGTAGAAAGTCGTGCAATAGCTCG
Organism: Prostheceraeus crozeri; assembly: GCA_907163375.1. Lineage (NCBI taxonomy): Eukaryota > Metazoa > Platyhelminthes > Polycladida > Euryleptidae > Prostheceraeus > Prostheceraeus crozeri. Next base: position 188,499 of record CAJQUW010000274.1, read on the forward strand.
TTTGAAAGCTAAGAGTGAGACAAATTCAGTCAAAGAAACGGCTTGTTCATATCTGTCTTCGTTTAGATGTGAGACGCCATTTAAGATTTTGGGAGATTGGCGAAAAAACGACAGAGTTAGAATTTTGGACGTTTTGGGCTGTAGTGCCAAAACGAAGCATCGGATGGGAAAACGGATTTCAGATTTGGAATCAGCGTCAAATTCTCTATCAACATGGTGAGTTTCAAGTCAATCGGAGAGAAAAAATTTTTCTTCACAAAATTTTTTCGAAAAAACGACAGAGGTAGAATTTTTGCAATGGCTGTGGGCTGTAGAGCCAAAACGAAGCATCGGATGGGAAAATGGAGGCCAGATTCGGATTCAGCGTCCAATTCTACATGGAAATGGTGTATTTCCAGCTCAATCGGAGAGAAAAAATTTTCGCTGACGTCCCCCCCCCCGGCACCGATCTTCCAATTTTGGTTCTAGTGATCGTAGAAAGTCGTGCAATAGCTCGTTTGAAAGCTAAGAGTGAGACAAATTCAGTCAAAGAAACGGCTTGTTCATATCTGTCTTCGTTTAGATGTGAGACGCCATTTAAGATTTTGGGAGATTGGCGAAAAAACGACAGAGTTAGAATTTTGGACGTTTTGGGCTGTAGTGCCAAAACGAAGCATCGGATGGGAAAACGGATTTCAGATTTGGAATCAGCGTCAAATTCTCTATCAACATGGTGAGTTTCAAGTCAATCGGAGAGAAAAAATTTTTCTTCACAAAATTTTTTCGAAAAAACGACAGAGGTAGAATTTTTGCAATGGCTGTGGGCTGTAGAGCCAAAACGAAGCATCGGATGGGAAAATGGAGGCCAGATTCGGATTCAGCGTCCAATTCTACATGGAAATGGTGTATTTCCAGCTCAATCGGAGAGAAAAAATTTTCGCTGACGTCCCCCCCCCGGCACCGATCTTCCAATTTTGGTTCTAGTGATCGTAGAAAGTCGTGCAATAGCTCGTTTGAAAGCTAAGAGTGAGACAAATTCAGTCAAAGAAACGGCTTGTTCATATCTGTCTTCGTTTAGATGTGAGACGCCATTTAAGATTTTGGGAGATTGGCGAAAAAACGACAGAGTTAGAATTTTGGACGTTTTGGGCTGTAGTGCCAAAACGAAGCATCGGATGGGAAAACGGATTTCAGATTTGGAATCAGCGTCAAATTCTCTATCAACATGGTGAGTTTCAAGTCAATCGGAGAGAAAAAATTTTTCTTCACAAAATTTTTTCGAAAAAACGACAGAGGTAGAATTTTTGCAATGGCTGTGGGCTGTAGAGCCAAAACGAAGCATCGGATGGGAAAATGGAGGCCAGATTCGGATTCAGCGTCCAATTCTACATGGAAATGGTGTATTTCCAGCTCAATCGGAGAGAAAAAATTTTCGCTGACGTCCCCCCCCCGGCACCGATCTTCCAATTTTGGTTCTAGTGATCGTAGAAAGTCGTGCAATAGCTCGTTTGAAAGCTAAGAGTGAGACAAATTCAGTCAAAGAAACGGCTTGTTCATATCTGTCTTCGTTTAGATGTGAGACGCCATTTAAGATTTTGGGAGATTGGCGAAAAAACGACAGAGTTAGAATTTTGGACGTTTTGGGCTGTAGTGCCAAAACGAAGCATCGGATGGGAAAACGGATTTCAGATTTGGAATCAGCGTCAAATTCTCTATCAACATGGTGAGTTTCAAGTCAATCGGAGAGAAAAAATTTTTCTTCACAAAATTTTTTCGAAAAAACGACAGAGGTAGAATTTTTGCAATGGCTGTGGGCTGTAGAGCCAAAACGAAGCATCGGATGGGAAAATGGAGGCCAGATTCGGATTCAGCGTCCAATTCTACATGGAAATGGTGTATTTCCAGCTCAATCGGAGAGAAAAAATTTTCGCTGACGTCCCCCCCCCGGCACCGATCTTCCAATTTTGGTTCTAGTGATCGTAGAAAGTCGTGCAATAGCTCGTTTGAAAGCTAAGAGTGAGACAAATTCAGTCAAAGAAACGGCTTGTTCATATCTGTCTTCGTTTAGATGTGAGACGCCATTTAAGATTTTGGGAGATTGGCGAAAAAACGACAGAGTTAGAATTTTGGACGTTTTGGGCTGTAGTGCCAAAACGAAGCATCGGATGGGAAAACGGATTTCAGATTTGGAATCAGCGTCAAATTCTCTATCAACATGGTGAGTTTCAAGTCAATCGGAGAGAAAAAATTTTTCTTCACAAAATTTTTTCGAAAAAACGACAGAGGTAGAATTTTTGCAATGGCTGTGGGCTGTAGAGCCAAAACGAAGCATCGGATGGGAAAATGGAGGCCAGATTCGGATTCAGCGTCCAATTCTACATGGAAATGGTGTATTTCCAGCTCAATCGGAGAGAAAAAATTTTCGCTGACGTCCCCCCCCCGGCACCGATCTTCCAATTTTGGTTCTAGTGATCGTAGAAAGTCGTGCAATAGCTCGTTTGAAAGCTAAGAGTGAGACAAATTCAGTCAAAGAAACGGCTTGTTCATATCTGTCTTCGTTTAGATGTGAGACGCCATTTAAGATTTTGGGAGATTGGCGAAAAAACGACAGAGTTAGAATTTTGGACGTTTTGGGCTGTAGTGCCAAAACGAAGCATCGGATGGGAAAACGGATTTCAGATTTGGAATCAGCGTCAAATTCTCTATCAACATGGTGAGTTTCAAGTCAATCGGAGAGAAAAAATTTTTCTTCACAAAATTTTTTCGAAAAAACGACAGAGGTAGAATTTTTGCAATGGCTGTGGGCTGTAGAGCCAAAACGAAGCATCGGATGGGAAAATGGAGGCCAGATTCGGATTCAGCGTCCAATTCTACATGGAAATGGTGTATTTCCAGCTCAATCGGAGAGAAAAAATTTTCGCTGACGTCCCCCCCCCGGCACCGATCTTCCAATTTTGGTTCTAGTGATCGTAGAAAGTCGTGCAATAGCTCGTTTGAAAGCTAAGAGTGAGACAAATTCAGTCAAAGAAACGGCTTGTTCATATCTGTCTTCGTTTAGATGTGAGACGCCATTTAAGATTTTGGGAGATTGGCGAAAAAACGACAGAGTTAGAATTTTGGACGTTTTGGGCTGTAGTGCCAAAACGAAGCATCGGATGGGAAAACGGATTTCAGATTTGGAATCAGCGTCAAATTCTCTATCAACATGGTGAGTTTCAAGTCAATCGGAGAGAAAAAATTTTTCTTCACAAAATTTTTTCGAAAAAACGACAGAGGTAGAATTTTTGCAATGGCTGTGGGCTGTAGAGCCAAAACGAAGCATCGGATGGGAAAATGGAGGCCAGATTCGGATTCAGCGTCCAATTCTACATGGAAATGGTGTATTTCCAGCTCAATCGGAGAGAAAAAATTTTCGCTGACGTCCCCCCCCCGGCACCGATCTTCCAATTTTGGTTCTAGTGATCGTAGAAAGTCGTGCAATAGCTCGTTTGAAAGCTAAGAGTGAGACAAATTCAGTCAAAGAAACGGCTTGTTCATATCTGTCTTCGTTTAGATGTGAGACGCCATTTAAGATTTTGGGAGATTGGCGAAAAAACGACAGAGTTAGAATTTTGGACGTTTTGGGCTGTAGTGCCAAAACGAAGCATCGGATGGGAAAACGGATTTCAGATTTGGAATCAGCGTCAAATTCTCTATCAACATGGTGAGTTTCAAGTCAATCGGAGAGAAAAAATTTTTCTTCACAAAATTTTTTCGAAAAAACGACAGAGGTAGAATTTTTGCAATGGCTGTGGGCTGTAGAGCCAAAACGAAGCATCGGATGGGAAAATGGAGGCCAGATTCGGATTCAGCGTCCAATTCTACATGGAAATGGTGTATTTCCAGCTCAATCGGAGAGAAAAAATTTTCGCTGACGTCCCCCCCCCGGCACCGATCTTCCAATTTTGGTTCTAGTGATCGTAGAAAGTCGTGCAATAGCTCGTTTGAAAGCTAAGAGTGAGACAAATTCAGTCAAAGAAACGGCTTGTTCATATCTGTCTTCGTTTAGATGTGAGACGCCATTTAAGATTTTGGGAGATTGGCGAAAAAACGACAGAGTTAGAATTTTGGACGTTTTGGGCTGTAGTGCCAAAACGAAGCATCGGATGGGAAAACGGATTTCAGATTTGGAATCAGCGTCAAATTCTCTATCAACATGGTGAGTTTCAAGTCAATCGGAGAGAAAAAATTTTTCTTCACAAAATTTTTTCGAAAAAACGACAGAGGTAGAATTTTTGCAATGGCTGTGGGCTGTAGAGCCAAAACGAAGCATCGGATGGGAAAATGGAGGCCAGATTCGGATTCAGCGTCCAATTCTACATGGAAATGGTGTATTTCCAGCTCAATCGGAGAGAAAAAATTTTCGCTGACGTCCCCCCCCCGGCACCGATCTTCCAATTTTGGTTCTAGTGATCGTAGAAAGTCGTGCAATAGCTCGTTTGAAAGCTAAGAGTGAGACAAATTCAGTCAAAGAAACGGCTTGTTCATATCTGTCTTCGTTTAGATGTGAGACGCCATTTAAGATTTTGGGAGATTGGCGAAAAAACGACAGAGTTAGAATTTTGGACGTTTTGGGCTGTAGTGCCAAAACGAAGCATCGGATGGGAAAACGGATTTCAGATTTGGAATCAGCGTCAAATTCTCTATCAACATGGTGAGTTTCAAGTCAATCGGAGAGAAAAAATTTTTCTTCACAAAATTTTTTCGAAAAAACGACAGAGGTAGAATTTTTGCAATGGCTGTGGGCTGTAGAGCCAAAACGAAGCATCGGATGGGAAAATGGAGGCCAGATTCGGATTCAGCGTCCAATTCTACATGGAAATGGTGTATTTCCAGCTCAATCGGAGAGAAAAAATTTTCGCTGACGTCCCCCCCCCCGGCACCGATCTTCCAATTTTGGTTCTAGTGATCGTAGAAAGTCGTGCAATAGCTCGTTTGAAAGCTAAGAGTGAGACAAATTCAGTCAAAGAAACGGCTTGTTCATATCTGTCTTCGTTTAGATGTGAGACGCCATTTAAGATTTTGGGAGATTGGCGAAAAAACGACAGAGTTAGAATTTTGGACGTTTTGGGCTGTAGTGCCAAAACGAAGCATCGGATGGGAAAACGGATTTCAGATTTGGAATCAGCGTCAAATTCTCTATCAACATGGTGAGTTTCAAGTCAATCGGAGAGAAAAAATTTTTCTTCACAAAATTTTTTCGAAAAAACGACAGAGGTAGAATTTTTGCAATGGCTGTGGGCTGTAGAGCCAAAACGAAGCATCGGATGGGAAAATGGAGGCCAGATTCGGATTCAGCGTCCAATTCTACATGGAAATGGTGTATTTCCAGCTCAATCGGAGAGAAAAAATTTTCGCTGACGTCCCCCCCCCCGGCACCGATCTTCCAATTTTGGTTCTAGTGATCGTAGAAAGTCGTGCAATAGCTCGTTTGAAAGCTAAGAGTGAGACAAATTCAGTGAAAGAAACGGCTTGTTCATATCTGTCTTCGTTTAGATGTGAGACGCCATTTAAGATTTTGGGAGATTGGCGAAAAAACGACAGAGTTAGAATTTTGGACGTTTTGGGCTGTAGTGCCAAAACGAAGCATCGGATGGGAAAACGGATTTCAGATTTGGAATCAGCGTCAAATTCTCTATCAACATGGTGAGTTTCAAGTCAATCGGAGAGAAAAAATTTTTCTTCACAAAATTTTTTCGAAAAAACGACAGAGGTAGAATTTTTGCAATGGCTGTGGGCTGTAGAGCCAAAACGAAGCATCGGATGGGAAAATGGAGGCCAGATTCGGATTCAGCGTCCAATTCTACATGGAAATGGTGTATTTCCAGCTCAATCGGAGAGAAAAAATTTTCGCTGACGTCCCCCCCCCCGGCACCGATCTTCCAATTTTGGTTCTAGTGATCGTAGAAAGTCGTGCAATAGCTCGTTTGAAAGCTAAGAGTGAGACAAATTCAGTGAAAGAAACGGCTTGTTCATATCTGTCTTCGTTTAGATGTGAGACGCCATTTAAGATTTTGGGAGATTGGCGAAAAAACGACAGAGTTAGAATTTTGGACGTTTTGGGCTGTAGTGCCAAAACGAAGCATCGGATGGGAAAACGGATTTCAGATTTGGAATCAGCGTCAAATTCTCTATCAACATGGTGAGTTTCAAGTCAATCGGAGAGAAAAAATTTTTCTTCACAAAATTTTTTCGAAAAAACGACAGAGGTAGAATTTTTGCAATGGCTGTGGGCTGTAGAGCCAAAACGAAGCATCGGATGGGAAAATGGAGGCCAGATTCGGATTCAGCGTCCAATTCTACATGGAAATGGTGTATTTCCAGCTCAATCGGAGAGAAAAAATTTTCGCTGACGTCCCCCCCCCGGCACCGATCTTCCAATTTTGGTTCTAGTGATCGTAGAAAGTCGTGCAATAGCTCGTTTGAAAGCTAAGAGTGAGACAAATTCAGTCAAAGAAACGGCTTGTTCATATCTGTCTTCGTTTAGATGTGAGACGCCATTTAAGATTTTGGGAGATTGGCGAAAAAACGACAGAGTTAGAATTTTGGACGTTTTGGGCTGTAGTGCCAAAACGAAGCATCGGATGGGAAAACGGATTTCAGATTTGGAATCAGCGTCAAATTCTCTATCAACATGGTGAGTTTCAAGTCAATCGGAGAGAAAAAATTTTTCTTCACAAAATTTTTTCGAAAAAACGACAGAGGTAGAATTTTTGCAATGGCTGTGGGCTGTAGAGCCAAAACGAAGCATCGGATGGGAAAATGGAGGCCAGATTCGGATTCAGCGTCCAATTCTACATGGAAATGGTGTATTTCCAGCTCAATCGGAGAGAAAAAATTTTCGCTGACGTCCCCCCCCCCGGCACCGATCTTCCAATTTTGGTTCTAGTGATCGTAGAAAGTCGTGCAATAGCTCGTTTGAAAGCTAAGAGTGAGACAAATTCAGTGAAAGAAACGGCTTGTTCATATCTGTCTTCGTTTAGATGTGAGACGCCATTTAAGATTTTGGGAGATTGGCGAAAAAACGACAGAGTTAGAATTTTGGACGTTTTGGGCTGTAGTGCCAAAACGAAGCATCGGATGGGAAAACGGATTTCAGATTTGGAATCAGCGTCAAATTCTCTATCAACATGGTGAGTTTCAAGTCAATCGGAGAGAAAAAATTTTTCTTCACAAAATTTTTTCGAAAAAACGACAGAGGTAGAATTTTTGCAATGGCTGTGGGCTGTAGAGCCAAAACGAAGCATCGGATGGGAAAATGGAGGCCAGATTCGGATTCAGCGTCCAATTCTACATGGAAATGGTGTATTTCCAGCTCAATCGGAGAGAAAAAATTTTCGCTGACGTCCCCCCCCCCGGCACCGATCTTCCAATTTTGGTTCTAGTGATCGTAGAAAGTCGTGCAATAGCTCGTTTGAAAGCTAAGAGTGAGACAAATTCAGTGAAAGAAACGGCTTGTTCATATCTGTCTTCGTTTAGATGTGAGACGCCATTTAAGATTTTGGGAGATTGGCGAAAAAACGACAGAGTTAGAATTTTGGACGTTTTGGGCTGTAGTGCCAAAACGAAGCATCGGATGGGAAAACGGATTTCAGATTTGGAATCAGCGTCAAATTCTCTATCAACATGGTGAGTTTCAAGTCAATCGGAGAGAAAAAAATTTTCTTCACAAAATTTTTTCGAAAAAACGACAGTTAGAATTTTTGCAATGGCTGTGGGCTGTAGAGCCAAAACGAAGCATCGGATGGGAAAATGGAGGCCAGATTCGGATTCAGCGTCCAATTCTACATGGAAATGGTGAATTTCCAGCTCAATCGGAGAGAAAAAATTTTCGCTGACGTTCCCCCCCGGCACCGATCTTCCAATTTTGGTTCTAGTGATCGTAGAAAGTCGTGCAATAGCTCGTTTGAAAGCTAAGAGTGAGACAAATTCAGTGAAAGAAACGGCTTGTTCATATCTGTCTTCGTTTAGATGTGAGACGCCATTTAAGATTTTGGGAGATTGGCGAAAAAACGACAGAGTTAGAATTTTGGACGTTTTGGGCTGTAGTGCCAAAACGAAGCATCGGATGGGAAAACGGATTTCAGATTTGGAATCAGCGTCAAATTCTCTATCAACATGGTGAGTTTCAAGTCAATCGGAGAGAAAAAATTTTTCTTCACAAAATTTTTTCGAAAAAACGACAGTTAGAATTTTTGCAATGGCTGTGGGCTGTAGAGCCAAAACGAAGCATCGGATGGGAAAATGGAGGCCAGATTCGGATTCAGCGTCCAATTCTACATGGAAATGGTGTATTTCCAGCTCAATCGGAGAGAAAAAATTTTCGCTGACGTCCCCCCCCCGGCACCGATCTTCCAATTTTGGTTCTAGTGATCGTAGAAAGTCGTGCAATAGCTCGTTTGAAAGCTAAGAGTGAGACAAATTCAGTGAAAGAAACGGCTTGTTCATATCTGTCTTCGTTTAGATGTGAGACGCCATTTAAGATTTTGGGAGATTGGCGAAAAAACGACAGAGTTAGAATTTTGGACGTTTTGGGCTGTAGTGCCAAAACGAAGCATCGGATGGGAAAACGGATTTCAGATTTGGAATCAGCGTCAAATTCTCTATCAACATGGTGAGTTTCAAGTCAATCGGAGAGAAAAAATTTTTCTTCACAAAATTTTTTCGAAAAAACGACAGAGGTAGAATTTTTGCAATGGCTGTGGGCTGTAGAGCCAAAACGAAGCATCGGATGGGAAAATGGAGGCCAGATTCGGATTCAGCGTCCAATTCTACATGGAAATGGTGAATTTCCAGCTCAATCGGAGAGAAAAAATTTTCGCTGACGTCCCCCCCCCCGGCACCGATCTTCCAATTTTGGTTCTAGTGATCGTAGAAAGTCGTGCAATAGCTCGTTTGAAAGCTAAGAGTGAGACAAATTCAGTGAAAGAAACGGCTTGTTCATATCTGTCTTCGTTTAGATGTGAGACGCCATTTAAGATTTTGGGAGATTGGCGAAAAAACGACAGAGTTAGAATTTTGGACGTTTTGGGCTGTAGTGCCAAAACGAAGCATCGGATGGGAAAACGGATTTCAGATTTGGAATCAGCGTCAAATTCTCTATCAACATGGTGAGTTTCAAGTCAATCGGAGAGAAAAAAATTTTCTTCACAAAATTTTTTCGAAAAAACGACAGTTAGAATTTTTGCAATGGCTGTGGGCTGTAGAGCCAAAACGAAGCATCGGATGGGAAAATGGAGGCCAGATTCGGATTCAGCGTAAAATTCTGTATCTGTATGGTGAATTTGAAAGCAATCGGAGAGAAAAAATTTTCGCTGACGTCCCCCCCCCCGGCACCGATCTTCCAATTTTGGTTCTAGTGATCGTAGAAAGTCGTGCAGTAGCTCGTTTGAAAGCTAAGAGTGAGACAAATTCAGTGAAAGAAACGGCTTGTTCATATCTGTCTTCGTTTAGATGTGAGACGCCATTTAAGATTTTGGGAGATTGGCGAAAAAACGACAGAGTTAGAATTTTGGACGTTTTGGGCTGTAGTGCCAAAACGAAGCATCGGATGGGAAAACGGATTTCAGATTTGGAATCAGCGTGAAATTCTCTATCAACATGGTGAGTTTCAAGTCAATCGGAGAGAAAGAAATTTTTCTTCACAAAATTTTTTTGAAAAAACGACAGAGTTAGAATTTTTGCGATGGCTGTGGGCTGTAGCGCCAAAACGAAGCATCGGATGGGAAAACGGAGGCCAGATTCGGATTCAGCGTGAAATTCTACATGGAAATGGTGAATTTCCAGCTCAATCGGAGAGAAAAAATTTTCGCTGACGTCCACCCCCTCCTCCCAAGGCAATCTTCCAACTTTGGTTCTAGTGATCGTAGAAAGTCGTGCAATAGCTCGTTTGAAAGCTAAGAGTGAGACAAATTCAGTGAAAGAAACGGCTTGTTCATATCTGTCTTCGTTTAGATGTGAGACGCCATTTAAGATTTTGGGAGATTGGCGAAAAAACGACAGAGTTAGAATTTTGGACGTTTTGGGCTGTAGTGCCAAAACGAAGCATCGGATGGGAAAACGGATTTCAGATTTGGAATCAGCGTCAAATTCTCTATCAACATGGTGAGTTTCAAGTCAATCGGAGAGAAAAAATTTTTCTTCACAAAATTTTTTCGAAAAAACGACAGAGTTAGAACTTTTGCGATGGCTGTGGGCTGTAGAGCCAAAACGAAGCATCGGAGAGGAAAACGGAGGCCAGATTCGGATTCAGCGTACAGTTCTACAAGGAAATAGTGTATTTCCAGCTCAATCGGAGAGAAAAAATTTTCGCTGATGTCCCCCCCCCCCCGGCACCGAACTTCCAATTTTGCTTCTAGTGATCGTAGAAAGTCGTGCAATAGCTCGTTTGAAAGCTAAGAGTGAGACAAATTCAGTGAAAGAAACGGCTTGTTCATATCTGTCTTCGTTTAGATGTGAGACGCCATTTAAGATTTTGGGAGATTGGCGAAAAAACGACAGAGTTAGAATTTTGGACGTTTTGGGCTGTAGTGCCAAAACGAAGCATCGGATGGGAAAACGGATTTCAGATTTGGAATCAGCGTCAAATTCTCTATCAACATGGTGAGTTTCAAGTCAATCGCAGAGAAAAAATTTTTCTTCACAAAATTTTTTCGAAAAAACGACAGAGTTAGAATTTTTGCGATGGCTGTGGGCTGTAGCGCCAAAACGAAGCATCGGATGGGAAAACGGAGGCCAGATTCGGATTCAGCGTGAAATTCTGCATCGGTATGGTGAATTTGAAAGCAATCGGAGAGAAAAAATTTTCGCTGACGTCCCCCCCCCGGCACCGACCTTCCAACTTTGCTTCTAGTGGACGGATAAAGTCGTGCAATAGCTCGTTTGAAAGCGAAGAGTGAGACAAATTCAGTGAAAGAAACGGCTTGTTCATATCTGTCTTCGTTTAGATGTGAGACGCCATTTAAGATTTTGGGAGATTGGCGAAAAACGACAGAGTTAAAATTTTGGACGTTTTGGGCTGTAGCGCCAAAACGAAGCATCGGATGGGAAAACGGATTTCAGATTTGGAATCAGCGTCAAATTCTCTATCAACATGGTGAGTTTCAAGTCAATCGGAGAGAAAAAATTTTTCTTGACAAAATTTTTTCGAAAAAACGACAGAGTTAGAACTTTTGCGATGGCTGTGGGCTGTAGAGCCAAAACGAATCATCGGATGGGAAAACGGAGGCCAGATTCGGATTCAGCGTGAAATTCTGCATCTGTATGGTGAATTTGAAAGCAATCGGAGAGAAAAATTTTCGCTGACGTCCCCCCCCCCTCGGCACCGACCTTCCAACTTTGCTTCTAGTGATCGTAGAAAGTCGTGCCATAGCTCGTTTGAAAGCGAAGAGTGAGACAAATTCACTGAAAGAATCGGCTTGTTCCTATCTGTCTTCGTTTAGATGTGAGACGCCATTTAAGATTTTGGGAGATTGGCGAAAAACGACAGAGTTAAAATTTTGGACGTTTTGGGCTGTAGCGCCAAAACGAAGCATCGGATGGGAAAACGGATTTCAGATTTGGAATCAGCGTCAAATTCTCTATCAACATGGTGAGTTTCAAGTCAATCGCAGTGAAAAAAGTTTTCTTCACAAAATTTTTTCGAAAAAACGACAGAGTTAGAACTTTTGCGATGGCTGTGGGCTGTAGAGCCAAAACGAATCATCGGATGGGAAAATGGAGGCCAGATTCGGATTCAGCGTGAAATTCTGCATCTGTATGGTGAATTTGAAAGCAATCGGAGAGAAAAATTTTCGCTGACGTCCCCCCCCTCGGCACCGACCTTCCAACTTTGCTTCTAGTGATCGTAGAAAGTCGTGCAATAGCTCGTTTGAAAGCGAAGAGTGAGACAAATTCACTGAAAGAAACGGCTTGTTCATATCTGTCTTCGTTTAGATGTGAGACGCCATTTAAGATTTTGGGAGATTGGCGAAAAAACGACAGAGTTAAAATTTTGGACGTTTTGGGCTGTAGCGCCAAAACGAAGCATCGGATGGGAAAACGGATTTCAGATTTGGAATCAGCGTCAAATTCTCTATCAACATGGTGAGTTTCAAGTCAATCGCAGTGAAAAAATTTTTCTTCACAAAATTTTTTCGAAAAAACGACAGAGTTAGAACTTTTGCGATGGCTGTGGGCTGTAGAGCCAAAACGAAGCATCGGATGGGAAAACGGAGGCCAGATTCGGATTCAGCGTGAAATTCTGCATCTGTATGGTGAATTTGAAAGCAATCGGAGAGAAAAAATTTTCGCTGACGTCCCCCCCCCGGCACCGACCTTCCAACTTTGCTTCTAGTGATCGTAGAAAGTCGTGCAATAGCTCGTTTGAAAGCGAAGAGTGAGACAAATTCAGTGAAAGAAACGGCTTGTTCATATCTGTCTTCGTTTAGATGTGAGACGCCATTTAAGATTTTGGGAGATTGGCGAAAAAACGACAGAGTTAAAATTTTGGACGTTTTGGGCTGTAGCGCCAAAACGAAGCATCGGATGGGAAAACGGATTTCAGATTTGGAATCAGCGTCAAATTCTCTATCAACATGGTGAGTTTCAAGTCAATCGCAGTGAAAAAATTTTTCTTCACAAAATTTTTTCGAAAAAACGACAGAGTTAGAACTTTTGCGATGGCTGTGGGCTGTAGAGCCAAAACGAAGCATCGGATGGGAAAACGGAGGCCAGATTCGGATTCAGCGTGAAATTCTGCATCTGTATGGTGAATTTGAAAGCAATCGGAGAGAAAAAATTTTCGCTGACGTCCCCCCCCCCGGCACCGACCTTCCAACTTTGCTTCTAGTGGACGGATTTTGTCGTGCAATAGCTCGTTTGAAAGCGAAGAGTGAGACAAATTCAGTGAAAGAAACGGCTTGTTCATATCTGTCTTCGTTTAGATGTGAGACGCCATTTAAGATTTTGGGAGATTGGCGAAAAACGACAGAGTTAAAATTTTGGACGTTTTGGGCTGTAGCGCCAAAACGAAGCATCGGATGGGAAAACGGATTTCAGATTTGGAATCAGCGTCAAATTCTCTATCAACATGGTGAGTTTCAAGTCAATCGCAGTGAAAAAATTTTTCTTCACAAAATTTTTTCGAAAAAACGACAGAGTTAGAACTTTTGCGATGGCTGTGGGCTGTAGAGCCAAAACGAAGCATCGGATGGGAAAACGGAGGCCAGATTCGGATTCAGCGTGAAATTCTGCATCTGTATGGTGAATTTGAAAGCAATCGGAGAGAAAAATTTTCGCTGACGTCCCCCCCCTCGGCACCGACCTTCCAACTTTGCTTCTAGTGGACGGATTTTGTCGTGCAATAGCTCGTTTGAAAGCGAAGAGTGAGACAAATTCAGTGAAAGAAACGGCTTGTTCATATCTGTCTTCGTTTAGATGTGAGACGCCATTTAAGATTTTGGGAGATTGGCGAAAAAACGACAGAGTTAAAATTTTGGACGTTTTGGGCTGTAGCGCCAAAACGAAGCATCGGATGGGAAAACGGATTTCAGATTTGGAATCAGCGTCAAATTCTCTATCAACATGGTGAGTTTCAAGTCAATCGCAGTGAAAAAATTTTTCTTCACAAAATTTTTTCGAAAAAACGACAGAGTTAGAACTTTTGCGATGGCTGTGGGCTGTAGAGCCAAAACGAAGCATCGGATGGGAAAACGGAGGCCAGATTCGGATTCAGCGTGAAATTCTGCATCTGTATGGTGAATTTGAAAGCAATCGGAGAGAAAAATTTTCGCTGACGTCCCCCCCCCCGCGGCACCGACCTTCCAACTTTGCTTCTAGTGGACGGATTTTGTCGTGCAATAGCTCGTTTGAAAGCGAAGAGTGAGACAAATTCAGTGAAAGAAACGGCTTGTTCATATCTGTCTTCGTTTAGATGTGAGACGCCATTTAAGATTTTGGGAGATTGGCGAAAAACGACAGAGTTAAAATTTTGGACGTTTTGGGCTGTAGCGCCAAAACGAAGCATCGGATGGGAAAACGGATTTCAGATTTGGAATCAGCGTCAAATTCTCTATCAACATGGTGAGTTTCAAGTCAATCGCAGTGAAAAAAATTTTCTTCACAAAATTTTTTCGAAAAAACGACAGAGTTAGAACTTTTGCGATGGCTGTGGGCTGTAGAGCCAAAACGAAGCATCGGATGGGAAAACGGAGGCCAGATTCGGATTCAGCGTGAAATTCTGCATCTGTATGGTGAATTTGAAAGCAATCGGAGAGAAAAATTTTCGCTGACGTCCCCCCCCTCGGCACCGACCTTCCAACTTTGCTTCTAGTGGACGGATTTTGTCGTGCAATAGCTCGTTTGAAAGCGAAGAGTGAGACAAATTCAGTGAAAGAAACGGCTTGTTCATATCTGTCTTCGTTTAGATGTGAGACGCCATTTAAGATTTTGGGAGATTGGCGAAAAAACGACAGAGTTAAAATTTTGGACGTTTTGGGCTGTAGCGCCAAAACGAAGCATCGGATGGGAAAACGGATTTCAGATTTGGAATCAGCGTCAAATTCTCTATCAACATGGTGAGTTTCAAGTCAATCGCAGTGAAAAAATTTTTCTTCACAAAATTTTTTCGAAAAAACGACAGAGTTAGAACTTTTGCGATGGCTGTGGGCTGTAGAGCCAAAACGAAGCATCGGATGGGAAAACGGAGGCCAGATTCGGATTCAGCGTGAAATTCTGCATCTGTATGGTGAATTTGAAAGCAATCGGAGAGAAAAATTTTCGCTGACGTCCCCCCCCTCGGCACCGACCTTCCAACTTTGCTTCTAGTGGACGGATTTTGTCGTGCAATAGCTCGTTTGAAAGCGAAGAGTGAGACAAATTCAGTGAAAGAAACGGCTTGTTCATATCTGTCTTCGTTTAGATGTGAGACGCCATTTAAGATTTTGGGAGATTGGCGAAAAACGACAGAGTTAAAATTTTGGACGTTTTGGGCTGTAGCGCCAAAACGAAGCATCGGATGGGAAAACGGATTTCAGATTTGGAATCAGCGTCAAATTCTCTATCAACATGGTGAGTTTCAAGTCAATCGCAGTGAAAAAATTTTTCTTCACAAAATTTTTTCGAAAAAACGACAGAGTTAGAACTTTTGCGATGGCTGTGGGCTGTAGAGCCAAAACGAAGCATCGGATGGGAAAACGGAGGCCAGATTCGGATTCAGCGTGAAATTCTGCATCTGTATGGTGAATTTGAAAGCAATCGGAGAGAAAAAATTTTCGCTGACGTCCCCCCCCCCGGCACCGACCTTCCAACTTTGCTTCTAGTGGACGGATTTTGTCGTGCAATAGCTCGTTTGAAAGCGAAGAGTGAGACAAATTCAGTGAAAGAAACGGCTTGTTCATATCTGTCTTCGTTTAGATGTGAGACGCCATTTAAGATTTTGGGAGATTGGCGAAAAACGACAGAGTTAAAATTTTGGACGTTTTGGGCTGTAGCGCCAAAACGAAGCATCGGATGGGAAAACGGATTTCAGATTTGGAATCAGCGTCAAATTCTCTATCAACATGGTGAGTTTCAAGTCAATCGCAGTGAAAAAATTTTTCTTCACAAAATTTTTTCGAAAAAACGACAGAGTTAGAACTTTTGCGATGGCTGTGGGCTGTAGAGCCAAAACGAAGCATCGGATGGGAAAACGGAGGACAGATTCGGATTCAGCGTGAAATTCTGCATCTGTATGGTGAATTTGAAAGCAATCGGAGAGAAAAATTTTCGCTGACGTCCCCCCCTCGGCACCGACCTTCCAACTTTGCTTCTAGTGGACGGATTTTGTCGTGCAATAGCTCGTTTGAAAGCGAAGAGTGAGACAAATTCAGTGAAAGAAACGGCTTGTTCATATCTGTCTTCGTTTAGATGTGAGACGCCATTTAAGATTTTGGGAGATTGGCGAAAAACGACAGAGTTAAAATTTTGGACGTTTTGGGCTGTAGCGCCAAAACGAAGCATCGGATGGGAAAACGGATTTCAGATTTGGAATCAGCGTCAAATTCTCTATCAACATGGTGAGTTTCAAGTCAATCGCAGTGAAAAAAATTTTCTTCACAAAATTTTTTCGAAAAAACGACAGAGTTAGAACTTTTGCGATGGCTGTGGGCTGTAGAGCCAAAACGAAGCATCGGATGGGAAAACGGAGGCCAGATTCGGATTCAGCGTGAAATTCTGCATCTGTATGGTGAATTTGAAAGCAATCGGAGAGAAAAATTTTCGCTGACGTCCCCCCCCTCGGCACCGACCTTCCAACTTTGCTTCTAGTGGACGGATTTTGTCGTGCAATAGCTCGTTTGAAAGCGAAGAGTGAGACAAATTCAGTGAAAGAAACGGCTTGTTCATATCTGTCTTCGTTTAGATGTGAGACGCCATTTAAGATTTTGGGAGATTGGCGAAAAACGACAGAGTTAAAATTTTGGACGTTTTGGGCTGTAGCGCCAAAACGAAGCATCGGATGGGAAAACGGATTTCAGATTTGGAATCAGCGTCAAATTCTCTATCAACATGGTGAGTTTCAAGTCAATCGCAGTGAAAAAAATTTTTTCGAAAAAACGACAGAGTTAGAACTTTTGCGATGGCTGTGGGCTGTAGAGCCAAAACGAAGCATCGGATGGGAAAACGGAGGCCAGATTCGGATTCAGCGTGAAATTCTGCATCTGTATGGTGAATTTGAAAGCAATCGGAGAGAAAAAATTTTCGCTGACGTCCCCCCCCCCGGCACCGACCTTCCAACTTTGCTTCTAGTGGACGGATTTTGTCGTGCAATAGCTCGTTTGAAAGCGAAGAGTGAGACAAATTCAGTGAAAGAAACGGCTTGTTCATATCTGTCTTCGTTTAGATGTGAGACGCCATTTAAGATTTTGGGAGATTGGCGAAAAACGACAGAGTTAAAATTTTGGACGTTTTGGGCTGTAGCGCCAAAACGAAGCATCGGATGGGAAAACGGATTTCAGATTTGGAATCAGCGTCAAATTCTCTATCAACATGGTGAGTTTCAAGTCAATCGCAGTGAAAAAATTTTTCTTCACAAAATTTTTTCGAAAAAACGACAGAGTTAGAACTTTTGCGATGGCTGTGGGCTGTAGAGCCAAAACGAAGCATCGGATGGGAAAACGGAGGCCAGATTCGGATTCAGCGTGAAATTCTGCATCTGTATGGTGAATTTGAAAGCAATCGGAGAGAAAAATTTTCGCTGACGTCCCCCCCCTCGGCACCGACCTTCCAACTTTGCTTCTAGTGGACGGATTTTGTCGTGCAATAGCTCGTTTGAAAGCGAAGAGTGAGACAAATTCAGTGAAAGAAACGGCTTGTTCATATCTGTCTTCGTTTAGATGTGAGACGCCATTTAAGATTTTGGGAGATTGGCGAAAAACGACAGAGTTAAAATTTTGGACGTTTTGGGCTGTAGCGCCAAAACGAAGCATCGGATGGGAAAACGGATTTCAGATTTGGAATCAGCGTCAAATTCTCTATCAACATGGTGAGTTTCAAGTCAATCGCAGTGAAAAAATTTTTCTTCACAAAATTTTTTCGAAAAAACGACAGAGTTAGAACTTTTGCGATGGCTGTGGGCTGTAGAGCCAAAACGAAGCATCGGATGGGAAAACGGAGGCCAGATTCGGATTCAGCGTGAAATTCTGCATCTGTATGGTGAATTTGAAAGCAATCGGAGAGAAAAATTTTCGCTGACGTCCCCCCCCTCGGCACCGACCTTCCAACTTTGCTTCTAGTGGACGGATTTTGTCGTGCAATAGCTCGTTTGAAAGCGAAGAGTGAGACAAATTCAGTGAAAGAAACGGCTTGTTCATATCTGTCTTCGTTTAGATGTGAGACGCCATTTAAGATTTTGGGAGATTGGCGAAAAACGACAGAGTTAAAATTTTGGACGTTTTGGGCTGTAGCGCCAAAACGAAGCATCGGATGGGAAAACGGATTTCAGATTTGGAATCAGCGTCAAATTCTCTATCAACATGGTGAGTTTCAAGTCAATCGCAGTGAAAAAAATTTTCTTCACAAAATTTTTTCGAAAAAACGACAGAGTTAGAACTTTTGCGATGGCTGTGGGCTGTAGAGCCAAAACGAAGCATCGGATGGGAAAACGGAGGCCAGATTCGGATTCAGCGTGAAATTCTGCATCTGTATGGTGAATTTGAAAGCAATCGGAGAGAAAAATTTTCGCTGACGTCCCCCCCCTCGGCACCGACCTTCCAACTTTGCTTCTAGTGGACGGATTTTGTCGTGCAATAGCTCGTTTGAAAGCGAAGAGTGAGACAAATTCAGTGAAAGAAACGGCTTGTTCATATCTGTCTTCGTTTAGATGTGAGACGCCATTTAAGATTTTGGGAGATTGGCGAAAAACGACAGAGTTAAAATTTTGGACGTTTTGGGCTGTAGCGCCAAAACGAAGCATCGGATGGGAAAACGGATTTCAGATTTGGAATCAGCGTCAAATTCTCTATCAACATGGTGAGTTTCAAGTCAATCGCAGTGAAAAAATTTTTCTTCACAAAATTTTTTCGAAAAAACGACAGAGTTAGAACTTTTGCGATGGCTGTGGGCTGTAGAGCCAAAACGAAGCATCGGATGGGAAAACGGAGGACAGATTCGGATTCAGCGTGAAATTCTGCATCTGTATGGTGAATTTGAAAGCAATCGGAGAGAAAAATTTTCGCTGACGTCCCCCCCTCGGCACCGACCTTCCAACTTTGCTTCTAGTGGACGGATTTTGTCGTGCAATAGCTCGTTTGAAAGCGAAGAGTGAGACAAATTCAGTGAAAGAAACGGCTTGTTCATATCTGTCTTCGTTTAGATGTGAGACGCCATTTAAGATTTTGGGAGATTGGCGAAAAACGACAGAGTTAAAATTTTGGACGTTTTGGGCTGTAGCGCCAAAACGAAGCATCGGATGGGAAAACGGATTTCAGATTTGGAATCAGCGTCAAATTCTCTATCAACATGGTGAGTTTCAAGTCAATCGCAGTGAAAAAAATTTTTCTTCACAAAATTTTTTCGAAAAAACGACAGAGTTAGAACTTTTGCGATGGCTGTGGGCTGTAGAGCCAAAACGAAGCATCGGATGGGAAAACGGAGGCCAGATTCGGATTCAGCGTGAAATTCTGCATCTGTATGGTGAATTTGAAAGCAATCGGAGAGAAAAAATTTTCGCTGACGTCCCCCCCCTCGGCACCGACCTTCCAACTTTGCTTCTAGTGGACGGATTTTGTCGTGCAATAGCTCGTTTGAAAGCGAAGAGTGAGACGAATTCAGTGAAAGAAACGGCTTGTTCATATCTGTCTTCGTTTAGATGTGAGACGCCATTTAAGATTTTGGGAGATTGGCGAAAAACGACAGAGTTAAAATTTTGGACGTTTTGGGCTGTAGCGCCAAAACGAAGCATCGGATGGGAAAACGGATTTCAGATTTGGAATCAGCGTCAAATTCTCTATCAACATGGTGAGTTTCAAGTCAATCGCAGTGAAAAAATTTTTCTTCACAAAATTTTTTCGAAAAAACGACAGAGTTAGAACTTTTGCGATGGCTGTGGGCTGTAGAGCCAAAACGAAGCATCGGATGGGAAAACGGAGGCCAGATTCGGATTCAGCGTGAAATTCTGCATCTGTATGGTGAATTTGAAAGCAATCGGAGAGAAAAAATTTTCGCTGACGTCCCCCCCCTCGGCACCGACCTTCCAACTTTGCTTCTAGTGGACGGATTTTGTCGTGCAATAGCTCGTTTGAAAGCGAAGAGTGAGACGAATTCAGTGAAAGAAACGGCTTGTTCATATCTGTCTTCGTTTAGATGTGAGACGCCATTTAAGATTTTGGGAGATTGGCGAAAAACGACAGAGTTAAAATTTTGGACGTTTTGGGCTGTAGCGCCAAAACGAAGCATCGGATGGGAAAACGGATTTCAGATTTGGAATCAGCGTCAAATTCTCTATCAACATGGTGAGTTTCAAGTCAATCGCAGTGAAAAAAATTTTTCTTCACAAAATTTTTTCGAAAAAACGACAGAGTTAGAACTTTTGCGATGGCTGTGGGCTGTAGAGCCAAAACGAAGCATCGGATGGGAAAACGGAGGCCAGATTCGGATTCAGCGTGAAATTCTGCATCTGTATGGTGAATTTGAAAGCAATCGGAGAGAAAAAGTTTCGCTGACGTCCCCCCCCTCGGCACCGACCTTCCGACTTTGCTTCTAGTGGACGGATTTTGTCGTGCAATAGCTCGTTTGAAAGCGAAGAGTGAGACGAATTCAGTGAAAGAAACGGCTTGTTCATATCTGTCTTCGTTTAGATGTGAGACGCCATTTAAGATTTTGGGAGATTGGCGAAAAACGACAGAGTTAAAATTTTGGACGTTTTGGGCTGTAGCGCCAAAACGAAGCATCGGATGGGAAAACGGATTTCAGATTTGGAATCAGCGTCAAATTCTCTATCAACATGGTGAGTTTCAAGTCAATCGCAGTGAAAAAATTTTTCTTCACAAAATTTTTTCGAAAAAACGACAGAGTTAGAACTTTTGCGATGGCTGTGGGCTGTAGAGCCAAAACGAAGCATCGGATGGGAAAACGGAGGCCAGATTCGGATTCAGCGTGAAATTCTGCATCTGTATGGTGAATTTGAAAGCAATCGGAGAGAAAAAATTTTCGCTGACGTCCCCCCCCTCGGCACCGACCTTCCAACTTTGCTTCTAGTGGACGGATTTTGTCGTGCAATAGCTCGTTTGAAAGCGAAGAGTGAGACGAATTCAGTGAAAGAAACGGCTTGTTCATATCTGTCTTCGTTTAGATGTGAGACGCCATTTAAGATTTTGGGAGATTGGCGAAAAACGACAGAGTTAAAATTTTGGACGTTTTGGGCTGTAGCGCCAAAACGAAGCATCGGATGGGAAAACGGATTTCAGATTTGGAATCAGCGTCAAATTCTCTATCAACATGGTGAGTTTCAAGTCAATCGCAGTGAAAAAATTTTTCTTCACAAAATTTTTTCGAAAAAACGACAGAGTTAGAACTTTTGCGATGGCTGTGGGCTGTAGAGCCAAAACGAAGCATCGGATGGGAAAACGGAGGCCAGATTCGGATTCAGCGTGAAATTCTGCATCTGTATGGTGAATTTGAAAGCAATCGGAGAGAAAAAATTTTCGCTGACGTCCCCCCCCTCGGCACCGACCTTCCAACTTTGCTTCTAGTGGACGGATTTTGTCGTGCAATAGCTCGTTTGAAAGCGAAGAGTGAGACGAATTCAGTGAAAGAAACGGCTTGTTCATATCTGTCTTCGTTTAGATGTGAGACGCCATTTAAGATTTTGGGAGATTGGCGAAAAACGACAGAGTTAAAATTTTGGACGTTTTGGGCTGTAGCGCCAAAACGAAGCATCGGATGGGAAAACGGATTTCAGATTTGGAATCAGCGTCAAATTCTCTATCAACATGGTGAGTTTCAAGTCAATCGCAGTGAAAAAATTTTTCTTCACAAAATTTTTTCGAAAAAACGACAGAGTTAGAACTTTTGCGATGGCTGTGGGCTGTAGAGCCAAAACGAAGCATCGGATGCGAAAACGGAGGCCAGATTCGGATTCAGCGTGAAATTCTGCATCTGTATGGTGAATTTGAAAGCAATCGGAGAGAAAAATTTTCGCTGACGTCCCCCCCCTCGGCACCGACCTTCCAACTTTGCTTCTAGTGGACGGATTTTGTCGTGCAATAGCTCGTTTGAAAGCGAAGAGTGAGACGAATTCAGTGAAAGAAACGGCTTGTTCATATCTGTCTTCGTTTAGATGTGAGACGCCATTTAAGATTTTGGGAGATTGGCGAAAAACGACAGAGTTAAAATTTTGGACGTTTTGGGCTGTAGCGCCAAAACGAAGCATCGGATGGGAAAACGGATTTCAGATTTGGAATCAGCGTCAAATTCTCTATCAACATGGTGAGTTTCAAGTCAATCGCAGTGAAAAAATTTTTCTTCACAAAATTTTTTCGAAAAAACGACAGAGTTAGAACTTTTGCGATGGCTGTGGGCTGTAGAGCCAAAACGAAGCATCGGATGGGAAAACGGAGGCCAGATTCGGATTCAGCGTGAAATTCTGCATCTGTATGGTGAATTTGAAAGCAATCGGAGAGAAAAAATTTTCGCTGACGTCCCCCCCCTCGGCACCGACCTTCCAACTTTGCTTCTAGTGGACGGATTTTGTCGTGCAATAGCTCGTTTGAAAGCGAAGAGTGAGACGAATTCAGTGAAAGAAACGGCTTGTTCATATCTGTCTTCGTTTAGATGTGAGACGCCATTTAAGATTTTGGGAGATTGGCGAAAAACGACAGAGTTAAAATTTTGGACGTTTTGGGCTGTAGCGCCAAAACGAAGCATCGGATGGGAAAACGGATTTCAGATTTGGAATCAGCGTCAAATTCTCTATCAACATGGTGAGTTTCAAGTCAATCGCAGTGAAAAAATTTTTCTTCACAAAATTTTTTCGAAAAAACGACAGAGTTAGAACTTTTGCGATGGCTGTGGGCTGTAGAGCCAAAACGAAGCATCGGATGCGAAAACGGAGGCCAGATTCGGATTCAGCGTGAAATTCTGCATCTGTATGGTGAATTTGAAAGCAATCGGAGAGAAAAATTTTCGCTGACGTCCCCCCCCTCGGCACCGACCTTCCAACTTTGCTTCTAGTGGACGGATTTTGTCGTGCAATAGCTCGTTTGAAAGCGAAGAGTGAGACGAATTCAGTGAAAGAAACGGCTTGTTCATATCTGTCTTCGTTTAGATGTGAGACGCCATTTAAGATTTTGGGAGATTGGCGAAAAACGACAGAGTTAAAATTTTGGACGTTTTGGGCTGTAGCGCCAAAACGAAGCATCGGATGGGAAAACGGATTTCAGATTTGGAATCAGCGTCAAATTCTCTATCAACATGGTGAGTTTCAAGTCAATCGCAGTGAAAAAATTTTTCTTCACAAAATTTTTTCGAAAAAACGACAGAGTTAGAACTTTTGCGATGGCTGTGGGCTGTAGAGCCAAAACGAAGCATCGGATGGGAAAACGGAGGCCAGATTCGGATTCAGCGTGAAATTCTGCATCTGTATGGTGAATTTGAAAGCAATCGGAGAGAAAAATTTTCGCTGACGTCCCCCCCCTCGGCACCGACCTTCCAACTTTGCTTCTAGTGGACGGATTTTGTCGTGCAATAGCTCGTTTGAAAGCGAAGAGTGAGACGAATTCAGTGAAAGAAACGGCTTGTTCATATCTGTCTTCGTTTAGATGTGAGACGCCATTTAAGATTTTGGGAGATTGGCGAAAAACGACAGAGTTAAAATTTTGGACGTTTTGGGCTGTAGCGCCAAAACGAAGCATCGGATGGGAAAACGGATTTCAGATTTGGAATCAGCGTCAAATTCTCTATCAACATGGTGAGTTTCAAGTCAATCGCAGTGAAAAAAATTTTTTCGAAAAAACGACAGAGTTAGAACTTTTGCGATGGCTGTGGGCTGTAGAGCCAAAACGAAGCATCGGATGCGAAAACGGAGGCCAGATTCGGATTCAGCGTGAAATTCTGCATCTGTATGGTGAATTTGAAAGCAATCGGAGAGAAAAATTTTCGCTGACGTCCTCCCCCCTCGGCACCGACCTTCCAACTTTGCTTCTAGTGGACGGATTTTGTCGTGCAATAGCTCGTTTGAAAGCGAAGAGTGAGACGAATTCAGTGAAAGAAACGGCTTGTTCATATCTGTCTTCGTTTAGATGTGAGACGCCATTTAAGATTTTGGGAGATTGGCGAAAAACGACAGAGTTAAAATTTTGGACGTTTTGGGCTGTAGCGCCAAAACGAAGCATCGGATGGGAAAACGGATTTCAGATTTGGAATCAGCGTCAAATTCTCTATCAACATGGTGAGTTTCAAGTCAATCGCAGTGAAAAAAATTTTTCTTCACAAAATTTTTTCGAAAAAACGACAGAGTTAGAACTTTTGCGATGGCTGTGGGCTGTAGAGCCAAAACGAAGCATCGGATGGGAAAACGGAGGCCAGATTCGGATTCAGCGTGAAATTCTGCATCTGTATGGTGAATTTGAAAGCAATCGGAGAGAAAAATTTTCGCTGACGTCCCCCCCTCGGCACCGACCTTCCAACTTTGCTTCTAGTGGACGGATTTTGTCGTGCAATAGCTCGTTTGAAAGCGAAGAGTGAGACGAATTCAGTGAAAGAAACGGCTTGTTCATATCTGTCTTCGTTTAGATGTGAGACGCCATTTAAGATTTTGGGAGATTGGCGAAAAACGACAGAGTTAAAATTTTGGACGTTTTGGGCTGTAGCGCCAAAACGAAGCATCGGATGGGAAAACGGATTTCAGATTTGGAATCAGCGTCAAATTCTCTATCAACATGGTGAGTTTCAAGTCAATCGCAGTGAAAAAATTTTTCTTCACAAAATTTTTTCGAAAAAACGACAGAGTTAGAACTTTTGCGATGGCTGTGGGCTGTAGAGCCAAAACGAAGCATCGGATGGGAAAACGGAGGCCAGATTCGGATTCAGCGTGAAATTCTGCATCTGTATGGTGAATTTGAAAGCAATCGGAGAGAAAAATTTTCGCTGACGTCCCCCCCCTCGGCACCGACCTTCCAACTTTGCTTCTAGTGGACGGATTTTGTCGTGCAATAGCTCGTTTGAAAGCGAAGAGTGAGACGAATTCAGTGAAAGAAACGGCTTGTTCATATCTGTCTTCGTTTAGATGTGAGACGCCATTTAAGATTTTGAGAGATTGGCGAAAAACGACAGAGTTAAAATTTTGGACGTTTTGGGCTGTAGAGCCAAAACGAAGCATCGGATGGGAAAACGGATTTCAGATTTGGAATCAGCGTCAAATTCTCTATCAACATGGTGAGTTTCAAGTCAATCGCAGTGAAAAAATTTTTCTTCACAAAATTTTTTCGAAAAAACGACAGAGTTAGAACTTTTGCGATGGCTGTGGGCTGTAGAGCCAAAACGAAGCATCGGATGCGAAAACGGAGGCCAGATTCGGATTCAGCGTGAAATTCTGCATCTGTATGGTGAATTTGAAAGCAATCGGAGAGAAAAATTTTCGCTGACGTCCCCCCCCTCGGCACCGACCTTCCAACTTTGCTTCTAGTGGACGGATTTTGTCGTGCAATAGCTCGTTTGAAAGCGAAGAGTGAGACGAATTCAGTGAAAGAAACGGCTTGTTCATATCTGTCTTCGTTTAGATGTGAGACGCCATTTAAGATTTTGGGAGATTGGCGAAAAACGACAGAGTTAAAATTTTGGACGTTTTGGGCTGTAGCGCCAAAACGAAGCATCGGATGGGAAAACGGATTTCAGATTTGGAATCAGCGTCAAATTCTCTATCAACATGGTGAGTTTCAAGTCAATCGCAGTGAAAAAAATTTTTCTTCACAAAATTTTTTCGAAAAAACGACAGAGTTAGAACTTTTGCGATGGCTGTGGGCTGTAGAGCCAAAACGAAGCATCGGATGGGAAAACGGAGGCCAGATTCGGATTCAGCGTGAAATTCTGCATCTGTATGGTGAATTTGAAAGCAATCGGAGAGAAAAAATTTTCGCTGACGTCCCCCCCCTCGGCACCGACCTTCCAACTTTGCTTCTAGTGGACGGATTTTGTCGTGCAATAGCTCGTTTGAAAGCGAAGAGTGAGACGAATTCAGTGAAAGAAACGGCTTGTTCATATCTGTCTTCGTTTAGATGTGAGACGCCATTTAAGATTTTGGGAGATTGGCGAAAAACGACAGAGTTAAAATTTTGGACGTTTTGGGCTGTAGCGCCAAAACGAAGCATCGGATGGGAAAACGGATTTCAGATTTGGAATCAGCGTCAAATTCTCTATCAACATGGTGAGTTTCAAGTCAATCGCAGTGAAAAAATTTTTCTTCACAAAATTTTTTCGAAAAAACGACAGAGTTAGAACTTTTGCGATGGCTGTGGGCTGTAGAGCCAAAACGAAGCATCGGATGGGAAAACGGAGGCCAGATTCGGATTCAGCGTGAAATTCTGCATCTGTATGGTGAATTTGAAAGCAATCGGAGAGAAAAATTTTCGCTGACGTCCCCCCCCTCGGCACCGACCTTCCAACTTTGCTTCTAGTGGACGGATTTTGTCGTGCAATAGCTCGTTTGAAAGCGAAGAGTGAGACGAATTCAGTGAAAGAAACGGCTTGTTCATATCTGTCTTCGTTTAGATGTGAGACGCCATTTAAGATTTTGGGAGATTGGCGAAAAACGACAGAGTTAAAATTTTGGACGTTTTGGGCTGTAGCGCCAAAACGAAGCATCGGATGGGAAAACGGATTTCAGATTTGGAATCAGCGTCAAATTCTCTATCAACATGGTGAGTTTCAAGTCAATCGCAGTGAAAAAAATTTTTCTTCACAAAATTTTTTCGAAAAAACGACAGAGTTAGAACTTTTGCGATGGCTGTGGGCTGTAGAGCCAAAACGAAGCATCGGATGGGAAAACGGAGGCCAGATTCGGATTCAGCGTGAAATTCTGCATCTGTATGGTGAATTTGAAAGCAATCGGAGAGAAAAAATTTTCGCTGACGTCCCCCCCCTCGGCACCGACCTTCCAACTTTGCTTCTAGTGGACGGATTTTGTCGTGCAATAGCTCGTTTGAAAGCGAAGAGTGAGACGAATTCAGTGAAAGAAACGGCTTGTTCATATCTGTCTTCGTTTAGATGTGAGACGCCATTTAAGATTTTGGGAGATTGGCGAAAAACGACAGAGTTAAAATTTTGGACGTTTTGGGCTGTAGCGCCAAAACGAAGCATCGGATGGGAAAACGGATTTCAGATTTGGAATCAGCGTCAAATTCTCTATCAACATGGTGAGTTTCAAGTCAATCGCAGTGAAAAAATTTTTCTTCACAAAATTTTTTCGAAAAAACGACAGAGTTAGAACTTTTGCGATGGCTGTGGGCTGTAGAGCCAAAACGAAGCATCGGATGCGAAAACGGAGGCCAGATTCGGATTCAGCGTGAAATTCTGCATCTGTATGGTGAATTTGAAAGCAATCGGAGAGAAAAATTTTCGCTGACGTCCCCCCCCTCGGCACCGACCTTCCAACTTTGCTTCTAGTGGACGGATTTTGTCGTGCAATAGCTCGTTTGAAAGCGAAGAGTGAGACGAATTCAGTGAAAGAAACGGCTTGTTCATATCTGTCTTCGTTTAGATGTGAGACGCCATTTAAGATTTTGGGAGATTGGCGAAAAACGACAGAGTTAAAATTTTGGACGTTTTGGGCTGTAGCGCCAAAACGAAGCATCGGATGGGAAAACGGATTTCAGATTTGGAATCAGCGTCAAATTCTCTATCAACATGGTGAGTTTCAAGTCAATCGCAGTGAAAAAATTTTTCTTCACAAAATTTTTTCGAAAAAACGACAGAGTTAGAACTTTTGCGATGGCTGTGGGCTGTAGAGCCAAAACGAAGCATCGGATGCGAAAACGGAGGCCAGATTCGGATTCAGCGTGAAATTCTGCATCTGTATGGTGAATTTGAAAGCAATCGGAGAGAAAAATTTTCGCTGACGTCCCCCCCCTCGGCACCGACCTTCCAACTTTGCTTCTAGTGGACGGATTTTGTCGTGCAATAGCTCGTTTGAAAGCGAAGAGTGAGACGAATTCAGTGAAAGAAACGGCTTGTTCATATCTGTCTTCGTTTAGATGTGAGACGCCATTTAAGATTTTGGGAGATTGGCGAAAAACGACAGAGTTAAAATTTTGGACGTTTTGGGCTGTAGCGCCAAAACGAAGCATCGGATGGGAAAACGGATTTCAGATTTGGAATCAGCGTCAAATTCTCTATCAACATGGTGAGTTTCAAGTCAATCGCAGTGAAAAAAATTTTCTTCACAAAATTTTTTCGAAAAAACGACAGAGTTAGAACTTTTGCGATGGCTGTGGGCTGTAGAGCCAAAACGAAGCATCGGATGGGAAAACGGAGGCCAGATTCGGATTCAGCGTGAAATTCTGCATCTGTATGGTGAATTTGAAAGCAATCGGAGAGAAAAATTTTCGCTGACGTCCCCCCCCTCGGCACCGACCTTCCAACTTTGCTTCTAGTGGACGGATTTTGTCGTGCAATAGCTCGTTTGAAAGCGAAGAGTGAGACGAATTCAGTGAAAGAAACGGCTTGTTCATATCTGTCTTCGTTTAGATGTGAGACGCCATTTAAGATTTTGGGAGATTGGCGAAAAACGACAGAGTTAAAATTTTGGACGTTTTGGGCTGTAGCGCCAAAACGAAGCATCGGATGGGAAAACGGATTTCAGATTTGGAATCAGCGTCAAATTCTCTATCAACATGGTGAGTTTCAAGTCAATCGCAGTGAAAAAATTTTTCTTCACAAAATTTTTTCGAAAAAACGACAGAGTTAGAACTTTTGCGATGGCTGTGGGCTGTAGAGCCAAAACGAAGCATCGGATGCGAAAACGGAGGCCAGATTCGGATTCAGCGTGAAATTCTGCATCTGTATGGTGAATTTGAAAGCAATCGGAGAGAAAAATTTTCGCTGACGTCCCCCCCCTCGGCACCGACCTTCCAACTTTGCTTCTAGTGGACGGATTTTGTCGTGCAATAGCTCGTTTGAAAGCGAAGAGTGAGACGAATTCAGTGAAAGAAACGGCTTGTTCATATCTGTCTTCGTTTAGATGTGAGACGCCATTTAAGATTTTGGGAGATTGGCGAAAAACGACAGAGTTAAAATTTTGGACGTTTTGGGCTGTAGCGCCAAAACGAAGCATCGGATGGGAAAACGGATTTCAGATTTGGAATCAGCGTCAAATTCTCTATCAACATGGTGAGTTTCAAGTCAATCGCAGTGAAAAAAATTTTTCTTCACAAAATTTTTTCGAAAAAACGACAGAGTTAGAACTTTTGCGATGGCTGTGGGCTGTAGAGCCAAAACGAAGCATCGGATGGGAAAACGGAGGCCAGATTCGGATTCAGCGTGAAATTCTGCATCTGTATGGTGAATTTGAAAGCAATCGGAGAGAAAAAATTTTCGCTGACGTCCCCCCCCTCGGCACCGACCTTCCAACTTTGCTTCTAGTGGACGGATTTTGTCGTGCAATAGCTCGTTTGAAAGCGAAGAGTGAGACGAATTCAGTGAAAGAAACGGCTTGTTCATATCTGTCTTCGTTTAGATGTGAGACGCCATTTAAGATTTTGGGAGATTGGCGAAAAACGACAGAGTTAAAATTTTGGACGTTTTGGGCTGTAGCGCCAAAACGAAGCATCGGATGGGAAAACGGATTTCAGATTTGGAATCAGCGTCAAATTCTCTATCAACATGGTGAGTTTCAAGTCAATCGCAGTGAAAAAAATTTTTCTTCACAAAATTTTTTCGAAAAAACGACAGAGTTAGAACTTTTGCGATGGCTGTGGGCTGTAGAGCCAAAACGAAGCATCGGATGGGAAAACGGAGGCCAGATTCGGATTCAGCGTGAAATTCTGCATCTGTATGGTGAATTTGAAAGCAATCGGAGAGAAAAATTTTCGCTGACGTCCCCCCCCTCGGCACCGACCTTCCAACTTTGCTTCTAGTGGACGGATTTTGTCGTGCAATAGCTCGTTTGAAAGCGAAGAGTGAGACGAATTCAGTGAAAGAAACGGCTTGTTCATATCTGTCTTCGTTTAGATGTGAGACGCCATTTAAGATTTTGGGAGATTGGCGAAAAACGACAGAGTTAAAATTTTGGACGTTTTGGGCTGTAGCGCCAAAACGAAGCATCGGATGGGAAAACGGATTTCAGATTTGGAATCAGCGTCAAATTCTCTATCAACATGGTGAGTTTCAAGTCAATCGCAGTGAAAAAATTTTTCTTCACAAAATTTTTTCGAAAAAACGACAGAGTTAGAACTTTTGCGATGGCTGTGGGCTGTAGAGCCAAAACGAAGCATCGGATGCGAAAACGGAGGCCAGATTCGGATTCAGCGTGAAATTCTGCATCTGTATGGTGAATTTGAAAGCAATCGGAGAGAAAAATTTTCGCTGACGTCCCCCCCCTCGGCACCGACCTTCCAACTTTGCTTCTAGTGGACGGATTTTGTCGTGCAATAGCTCGTTTGAAAGCGAAGAGTGAGACGAATTCAGTGAAAGAAACGGCTTGTTCATATCTGTCTTCGTTTAGATGTGAGACGCCATTTAAGATTTTGGGAGATTGGCGAAAAACGACAGAGTTAAAATTTTGGACGTTTTGGGCTGTAGCGCCAAAACGAAGCATCGGATGGGAAAACGGATTTCAGATTTGGAATCAGCGTCAAATTCTCTATCAACATGGTGAGTTTCAAGTCAATCGCAGTGAAAAAAATTTTTCTTCACAAAATTTTTTCGAAAAAACGACAGAGTTAGAACTTTTGCGATGGCTGTGGGCTGTAGAGCCAAAACGAAGCATCGGATGGGAAAACGGAGGCCAGATTCGGATTCAGCGTGAAATTCTGCATCTGTATGGTGAATTTGAAAGCAATCGGAGAGAAAAATTTTCGCTGACGTCCCCCCCCTCGGCACCGACCTTCCAACTTTGCTTCTAGTGGACGGATTTTGTCGTGCAATAGCTCGTTTGAAAGCGAAGAGTGAGACGAATTCAGTGAAAGAAACGGCTTGTTCATATCTGTCTTCGTTTAGATGTGAGACGCCATTTAAGATTTTGGGAGATTGGCGAAAAACGACAGAGTTAAAATTTTGGACGTTTTGGGCTGTAGCGCCAAAACGAAGCATCGGATGGGAAAACGGATTTCAGATTTGGAATCAGCGTCAAATTCTCTATCAACATGGTGAGTTTCAAGTCAATCGCAGTGAAAAAATTTTTCTTCACAAAATTTTTTCGAAAAAACGACAGAGTTAGAACTTTTGCGATGGCTGTGGGCTGTAGAGCCAAAACGAAGCATCGGATGGGAAAACGGAGGCCAGATTCGGATTCAGCGTGAAATTCTGCATCTGTATGGTGAATTTGAAAGCAATCGGAGAGAAAAATTTTCGCTGACGTCCCCCCCCTCGGCACCGACCTTCCAACTTTGCTTCTAGTGGACGGATTTTGTCGTGCAATAGCTCGTTTGAAAGCGAAGAGTGAGACGAATTCAGTGAAAGAAACGGCTTGTTCATATCTGTCTTCGTTTAGATGTGAGACGCCATTTAAGATTTTGGGAGATTGGCGAAAAACGACAGAGTTAAAATTTTGGACGTTTTGGGCTGTAGCGCCAAAACGAAGCATCGGATGGGAAAACGGATTTCAGATTTGGAATCAGCGTCAAATTCTCTATCAACATGGTGAGTTTCAAGTCAATCGCAGTGAAAAAAATTTTTCTTCACAAAATTTTTTCGAAAAAACGACAGAGTTAGAACTTTTGCGATGGCTGTGGGCTGTAGAGCCAAAACGAAGCATCGGATGGGAAAACGGAGGCCAGATTCGGATTCAGCGTGAAATTCTGCATCTGTATGGTGAATTTGAAAGCAATCGGAGAGAAAAATTTTCGCTGACGTCCCCCCCCTCGGCACCGACCTTCCAACTTTGCTTCTAGTGGACGGATTTTGTCGTGCAATAGCTCGTTTGAAAGCGAAGAGTGAGACGAATTCAGTGAAAGAAACGGCTTGTTCATATCTGTCTTCGTTTAGATGTGAGACGCCATTTAAGATTTTGGGAGATTGGCGAAAAACGACAGAGTTAAAATTTTGGACGTTTTGGGCTGTAGCGCCAAAACGAAGCATCGGATGGGAAAACGGATTTCAGATTTGGAATCAGCGTCAAATTCTCTATCAACATGGTGAGTTTCAAGTCAATCGCAGTGAAAAAAATTTTTCTTCACAAAATTTTTTCGAAAAAACGACAGAGTTAGAACTTTTGCGATGGCTGTGGGCTGTAGAGCCAAAACGAAGCATCGGATGGGAAAACGGAGGCCAGATTCGGATTCAGCGTGAAATTCTGCATCTGTATGGTGAATTTGAAAGCAATCGGAGAGAAAAATTTTCGCTGACGTCCCCCCCCTCGGCACCGACCTTCCAACTTTGCTTCTAGTGGACGGATTTTGTCGTGCAATAGCTCGTTTGAAAGCGAAGAGTGAGACGAATTCAGTGAAAGAAACGGCTTGTTCATATCTGTCTTCGTTTAGATGTGAGACGCCATTTAAGATTTTGGGAGATTGGCGAAAAACGACAGAGTTAAAATTTTGGACGTTTTGGGCTGTAGCGCCAAAACGAAGCATCGGATGGGAAAACGGATTTCAGATTTGGAATCAGCGTCAAATTCTCTATCAACATGGTGAGTTTCAAGTCAATCGCAGTGAAAAAATTTTTCTTCACAAAATTTTTTCGAAAAAACGACAGAGTTAGAACTTTTGCGATGGCTGTGGGCTGTAGAGCCAAAACGAAGCATCGGATGCGAAAACGGAGGCCAGATTCGGATTCAGCGTGAAATTCTGCATCTGTATGGTGAATTTGAAAGCAATCGGAGAGAAAAATTTTCGCTGACGTCCCCCCCCTCGGCACCGACCTTCCAACTTTGCTTCTAGTGGACGGATTTTGTCGTGCAATAGCTCGTTTGAAAGCGAAGAGTGAGACGAATTCAGTGAAAGAAACGGCTTGTTCATATCTGTCTTCGTTTAGATGTGAGACGCCATTTAAGATTTTGGGAGATTGGCGAAAAACGACAGAGTTAAAATTTTGGACGTTTTGGGCTGTAGCGCCAAAACGAAGCATCGGATGGGAAAACGGATTTCAGATTTGGAATCAGCGTCAAATTCTCTATCAACATGGTGAGTTTCAAGTCAATCGCAGTGAAAAAAATTTTTCTTCACAAAATTTTTTCGAAAAAACGACAGAGTTAGAACTTTTGCGATGGCTGTGGGCTGTAGAGCCAAAACGAAGCATCGGATGGGAAAACGGAGGCCAGATTCGGATTCAGCGTGAAATTCTGCATCTGTATGGTGAATTTGAAAGCAATCGGAGAGAAAAAATTTTCGCTGACGTCCCCCCCCTCGGCACCGACCTTCCAACTTTGCTTCTAGTGGACGGATTTTGTCGTGCAATAGCTCGTTTGAAAGCGAAGAGTGAGACGAATTCAGTGAAAGAAACGGCTTGTTCATATCTGTCTTCGTTTAGATGTGAGACGCCATTTAAGATTTTGGGAGATTGGCGAAAAACGACAGAGTTAAAATTTTGGACGTTTTGGGCTGTAGCGCCAAAACGAAGCATCGGATGGGAAAACGGATTTCAGATTTGGAATCAGCGTCAAATTCTCTATCAACATGGTGAGTTTCAAGTCAATCGCAGTGAAAAAAATTTTTCTTCACAAAATTTTTTCGAAAAAACGACAGAGTTAGAACTTTTGCGATGGCTGTGGGCTGTAGAGCCAAAACGAAGCATCGGATGGGAAAACGGAGGCCAGATTCGGATTCAGCGTGAAATTCTGCATCTGTATGGTGAATTTGAAAGCAATCGGAGAGAAAAATTTTCGCTGACGTCCCCCCCCTCGGCACCGACCTTCCAACTTTGCTTCTAGTGGACGGATTTTGTCGTGCAATAGCTCGTTTGAAAGCGAAGAGTGAGACGAATTCAGTGAAAGAAACGGCTTGTTCATATCTGTCTTCGTTTAGATGTGAGACGCCATTTAAGATTTTGGGAGATTGGCGAAAAACGACAGAGTTAAAATTTTGGACGTTTTGGGCTGTAGCGCCAAAACGAAGCATCGGATGGGAAAACGGATTTCAGATTTGGAATCAGCGTCAAATTCTCTATCAACATGGTGAGTTTCAAGTCAATCGCAGTGAAAAAATTTTTCTTCACAAAATTTTTTCGAAAAAACGACAGAGTTAGAACTTTTGCGATGGCTGTGGGCTGTAGAGCCAAAACGAAGCATCGGATGCGAAAACGGAGGCCAGATTCGGATTCAGCGTGAAATTCTGCATCTGTATGGTGAATTTGAAAGCAATCGGAGAGAAAAATTTTCGCTGACGTCCCCCCCCTCGGCACCGACCTTCCAACTTTGCTTCTAGTGGACGGATTTTGTCGTGCAATAGCTCGTTTGAAAGCGAAGAGTGAGACGAATTCAGTGAAAGAAACGGCTTGTTCATATCTGTCTTCGTTTAGATGTGAGACGCCATTTAAGATTTTGGGAGATTGGCGAAAAACGACAGAGTTAAAATTTTGGACGTTTTGGGCTGTAGCGCCAAAACGAAGCATCGGATGGGAAAACGGATTTCAGATTTGGAATCAGCGTCAAATTCTCTATCAACATGGTGAGTTTCAAGTCAATCGCAGTGAAAAAAATTTTTCTTCACAAAATTTTTTCGAAAAAACGACAGAGTTAGAACTTTTGCGATGGCTGTGGGCTGTAGAGCCAAAACGAAGCATCGGATGGGAAAACGGAGGCCAGATTCGGATTCAGCGTGAAATTCTGCATCTGTATGGTGAATTTGAAAGCAATCGGAGAGAAAAATTTTCGCTGACGTCCCCCCCCTCGGCACCGACCTTCCAACTTTGCTTCTAGTGGACGGATTTTGTCGTGCAATAGCTCGTTTGAAAGCGAAGAGTGAGACGAATTCAGTGAAAGAAACGGCTTGTTCATATCTGTCTTCGTTTAGATGTGAGACGCCATTTAAGATTTTGGGAGATTGGCGAAAAACGACAGAGTTAAAATTTTGGACGTTTTGGGCTGTAGCGCCAAAACGAAGCATCGGATGGGAAAACGGATTTCAGATTTGGAATCAGCGTCAAATTCTCTATCAACATGGTGAGTTTCAAGTCAATCGCAGTGAAAAAATTTTTCTTCACAAAATTTTTTCGAAAAAACGACAGAGTTAGAACTTTTGCGATGGCTGTGGGCTGTAGAGCCAAAACGAAGCATCGGATGCGAAAACGGAGGCCAGATTCGGATTCAGCGTGAAATTCTGCATCTGTATGGTGAATTTGAAAGCAATCGGAGAGAAAAATTTTCGCTGACGTCCCCCCCCTCGGCACCGACCTTCCAACTTTGCTTCTAGTGGACGGATTTTGTCGTGCAATAGCTCGTTTGAAAGCGAAGAGTGAGACGAATTCAGTGAAAGAAACGGCTTGTTCATATCTGTCTTCGTTTAGATGTGAGACGCCATTTAAGATTTTGGGAGATTGGCGAAAAACGACAGAGTTAAAATTTTGGACGTTTTGGGCTGTAGCGCCAAAACGAAGCATCGGATGGGAAAACGGATTTCAGATTTGGAATCAGCGT
This sequence comes from Prostheceraeus crozeri, assembly GCA_907163375.1. Classification (NCBI taxonomy): domain Eukaryota; kingdom Metazoa; phylum Platyhelminthes; order Polycladida; family Euryleptidae; genus Prostheceraeus; species Prostheceraeus crozeri. Next base: position 223,753 of record CAJQUW010000274.1, read on the forward strand.
CAAATTCTCTATCAACATGGTGAGTTTCAAGTCAATCGCAGTGAAAAAAATTTTTCTTCACAAAATTTTTTCGAAAAAACGACAGAGTTAGAACTTTTGCGATGGCTGTGGGCTGTAGAGCCAAAACGAAGCATCGGATGGGAAAACGGAGGCCAGATTCGGATTCAGCGTGAAATTCTGCATCTGTATGGTGAATTTGAAAGCAATCGGAGAGAAAAATTTTCGCTGACGTCCCCCCCCTCGGCACCGACCTTCCAACTTTGCTTCTAGTGGACGGATTTTGTCGTGCAATAGCTCGTTTGAAAGCGAAGAGTGAGACGAATTCAGTGAAAGAAACGGCTTGTTCATATCTGTCTTCGTTTAGATGTGAGACGCCATTTAAGATTTTGGGAGATTGGCGAAAAACGACAGAGTTAAAATTTTGGACGTTTTGGGCTGTAGCGCCAAAACGAAGCATCGGATGGGAAAACGGATTTCAGATTTGGAATCAGCGTCAAATTCTCTATCAACATGGTGAGTTTCAAGTCAATCGCAGTGAAAAAATTTTTCTTCACAAAATTTTTTCGAAAAAACGACAGAGTTAGAACTTTTGCGATGGCTGTGGGCTGTAGAGCCAAAACGAAGCATCGGATGCGAAAACGGAGGCCAGATTCGGATTCAGCGTGAAATTCTGCATCTGTATGGTGAATTTGAAAGCAATCGGAGAGAAAAATTTTCGCTGACGTCCCCCCCCTCGGCACCGACCTTCCAACTTTGCTTCTAGTGGACGGATTTTGTCGTGCAATAGCTCGTTTGAAAGCGAAGAGTGAGACGAATTCAGTGAAAGAAACGGCTTGTTCATATCTGTCTTCGTTTAGATGTGAGACGCCATTTAAGATTTTGGGAGATTGGCGAAAAACGACAGAGTTAAAATTTTGGACGTTTTGGGCTGTAGCGCCAAAACGAAGCATCGGATGGGAAAACGGATTTCAGATTTGGAATCAGCGTCAAATTCTCTATCAACATGGTGAGTTTCAAGTCAATCGCAGTGAAAAAAATTTTTCTTCACAAAATTTTTTCGAAAAAACGACAGAGTTAGAACTTTTGCGATGGCTGTGGGCTGTAGAGCCAAAACGAAGCATCGGATGGGAAAACGGAGGCCAGATTCGGATTCAGCGTGAAATTCTGCATCTGTATGGTGAATTTGAAAGCAATCGGAGAGAAAAATTTTCGCTGACGTCCCCCCCCTCGGCACCGACCTTCCAACTTTGCTTCTAGTGGACGGATTTTGTCGTGCAATAGCTCGTTTGAAAGCGAAGAGTGAGACGAATTCAGTGAAAGAAACGGCTTGTTCATATCTGTCTTCGTTTAGATGTGAGACGCCATTTAAGATTTTGGGAGATTGGCGAAAAACGACAGAGTTAAAATTTTGGACGTTTTGGGCTGTAGCGCCAAAACGAAGCATCGGATGGGAAAACGGATTTCAGATTTGGAATCAGCGTCAAATTCTCTATCAACATGGTGAGTTTCAAGTCAATCGCAGTGAAAAAAATTTTTCTTCACAAAATTTTTTCGAAAAAACGACAGAGTTAGAACTTTTGCGATGGCTGTGGGCTGTAGAGCCAAAACGAAGCATCGGATGGGAAAACGGAGGCCAGATTCGGATTCAGCGTGAAATTCTGCATCTGTATGGTGAATTTGAAAGCAATCGGAGAGAAAAATTTTCGCTGACGTCCCCCCCCTCGGCACCGACCTTCCAACTTTGCTTCTAGTGGACGGATTTTGTCGTGCAATAGCTCGTTTGAAAGCGAAGAGTGAGACGAATTCAGTGAAAGAAACGGCTTGTTCATATCTGTCTTCGTTTAGATGTGAGACGCCATTTAAGATTTTGGGAGATTGGCGAAAAACGACAGAGTTAAAATTTTGGACGTTTTGGGCTGTAGCGCCAAAACGAAGCATCGGATGGGAAAACGGATTTCAGATTTGGAATCAGCGTCAAATTCTCTATCAACATGGTGAGTTTCAAGTCAATCGCAGTGAAAAAAGTTTTCTTCACAAAATTTTTTCGAAAAAACGACAGA
>CAJQUW010000275.1:0-13005 GCA_907163375.1 Prostheceraeus crozeri
TAGTTGTTGGAGTAGTAGAAGGGTATATTTTAATTTAGAAATGAATTTCTAAGTCTAATACACAAATTATGGCATCACGTTTATGTGTTACTTGTACTTATACATCAACGAGAATATGGTATACAATAATACTGGTAGACATTTCAAGCACGATAGTCCGGTTCAATGATGCAGAAAGATGAAACTTTGAAGTCACTTCGCACGAGATTATCATTTGAACGAGAACTTATTATTAATTAAAAGCGCTGTATGCGGAATGAAAGAAGTTTGGCGGAGGTGAGTCCTGCAACATTCATACACAAAAATGTCCCACTTCTGTGCGAAACATTCTAGGATCAATGAATGAAGAGCGTGAAATTTCGTTGCCAGCAGCTTCGGTGAAAGTTTCGGACTTTGGTTTGCTCGTCGAGTTTCTTGGAGGAAAGACTGCAGTCACATACGAAGCTATTTCAAAATTGTTTTATTTTGTGAGCCCTCTTCTTTCTACTCGGGAAAAGCTTCTTGCTTAAACTTTGATTTAGGCAACAACGCACGGAGAGCCATATGCCAGAAGAGGGTCTAATGGTCGAAGTGTATATTGGATGATGTTCATCCGCAGTGGTCAAAGGCTTTCAGCGTCAGATTGATGTGATCCGTCTATTGGCTGTCGTACACACATTAGATATGTGACTGACCTACTCTGTTAGCAGGAGAATGTCAATCCAAGATTTTCAGATGTTTCACCGTGGGTACAATACTCTCATGTCGGCGTTTTAATTTATTTTTTAAATTAATCATTATTGTGACTTTCTTTCATTAAGAACCATCGAGTTTCATGACACCAGATATTCATATTCTCAATTTCGCTTGATATTCATCGCCGGTTGGTTTGGCATTTAATTGGTGATGATTCTTAGAGACGTCATCCGCATCTTCATGCAACGTATCTTGCGATGGAAAACTCTTCAAGTCTGCGTGTAAATTCCAAGAAATGGCGCTAAAATGGAGCACTGAGGGTACCACGATATTCTCTTCTAAGGGGAGTTGACAATACTCTTCCCAAACCTTAAAATTGGCAGGTTCGTCCCTGCAAATAGTGTTTTTCCAATTTTAAGTAAACAATTGGAAAGTTTTGAGACATAGAATAATTTGCGAAGAAGATGAATGTTGGTGAAAATGGTCAACGCACGACTGAGATTCGAAGCTGATTAAAGCTGAACAATTGTGTCAAGTCATATCTATTTGACTTGTTTGAGCATTAATGCCACAGATACTAAGGCGGTGTCGTGGGAAGCCCATCTACGGCAAGCCGTGCTGCTCGCAGCCGTAATTAATTCAAAGTTATCTTTACGGGAGTTCAATATGTTCTCTCAAGGAATTTTCGACGCCGTCGGTAGTATGGTGATTTGCCTCATTTTGAACATCGGATGGTGTTTAGGTCTTTGGTTTTAGGGTGGAATAATCCTTATTTCCATTGATTGGAATGCTTTTCAAATAAATACAATATTGAAAATTTTGATTGTCAGAGGTTTTGAAATGTTCACTGCAGACTGCCTACGTAAAGTCGCGGGGTAGATCGACGGGGGAACAGTCTTGCTCACATTTAACCTGGACAGTTGTTTCTTGAATTCCTCTCTGTCACCGAAATTTCCCATCTTGCTCAAAACACAATCGCGTCATCTTGAAGTCGAAAAAGAGAGTCGATGTCATGTTCATACATCATCAGTAGATTGATTTCGAAAACCGTTGGCAAGGGTTTAGTTCGCGGAGATGTTCCTCCACTTTTGAAATTGTGTGAGCAGTGTCATCAAACTGTTACGTGGGTGTTTTTCCCTTTTATTGCATTCACTAAATTCCACATCCTCTTGTGCGCTTTTTTGCCTCTCCGCCAATCAATTTCGATTTATTTATTTCGAATTTAACCTTTTCCTTTTAATGCAGATATTGCGACCCAATTTTGCGGCGATAGGCATCCCATCTTTGCTTGTTGAGCAGCTGTAGGGGAGTGATCACTCTTTGATCATTGTCTGGACATAGTAGACATAGCTTCGGCGGAATACAGATTCTGCAATTTCACTAGGCTCTGAATGACTTACTCCATTGCACATTCAAGTCCGATTCCACCAGTACTTCATCCCAGTTATGGGGACTTCACAACACACAGAAATGCTCTATATTAGATTGCGGAAGTCATAAACCAGCTCATTCCGAAATCAACTCGCTTTAACACGTTCCTGATGGCCAGGATGTTAGCAAGCAATGGTCTGAATTTCCCTCTGGTGAGTCATAAATTACATCGCTCTGTTATATAATCGATCGAAGACCTGAGGGATATAAAGATCAATATATGAGCTAAGCACACTTTCTTTTGTGTAGGACTTGACACAATGTCATGGAGATCTAGATATATACTCAAGATTTAACTTCTAAGTGATTAAAAATCCCTGCTTTGATGTATTTGTATATGAGGATTCTTGAATAGATAGTTGTCAACCTGACACACCATGATTTCGTGATGATTAATAGTAGAGTCGGAGCTTTACAATGAGGAGGAATATTCACACAGGAGATGTACAATTAAGGTCGGGGATGTCCGCAGAATATGAATCAATTTCACCAATTTTCTCGGAGCAGTATTTCGCATACCAATATTGAAAGTATAAGAATTTTCTTGGATGAGAATTGGCACTCACCTCCTTGTCGGTTGGGTCGATCGCACCGGCATTATAGGGGAAATTCGAAATAATGACTAGCTCATCAAACAATTGAAGTCATTTAAGCCATGTATCCGTTTTATCAAGAAAGAAAACGTCGGATTTTTCATTTGGATGCGCGCATCTCATCTATCTTCGGCAATTAGAGATCTTATATTTTGTCCAAAAACCAGGAGAGGTTTCCAATATGTTGTCTTAGAACTTTGATTATATGAACTATTAAAATCCAGTATTGAAAATTTGCTGGAAGCGAATAAACTTTTACATTATCGATAAAAAATGGCATCCTTCACATATTCGAATAGATTTTCCCTGTTTTTCCTCTTTTAACCTCTCTTCGTTTCTCTTCTCTCGAAGATGCTTGTTCTGCTTTTGTTGTAAGTGGGTTAGATTCCTGGAGAAATGAGATGTTTGCAAACTGAGCTGAACTGTTTCAAAGTTTTGGTGGAAGCGCCGAAGCTTTTCTTGGAAGTTTGGTTGTGCTTTGTCAGAACCAAGACGAACTGGAACCGCGTTAGGGACTTACTAGGATTACCGACTACGTCTGGATGCTAGAACTCTTTTCTTTTTCTTGCTTTTTTCTGTGTTTTTTTTTTCAGTTTTCTTTCAGTTTTTGTTTTTTGTTTTTATGTCATTTTCTTTTTGTTTCTTTCTTCGCATATCTTTGTTTCTTTTCATCATTAACATCCAAAGTCTAATATTCATAGTTTCAGCAATTTCCTCAACTTTTATCCTGCAAATTCAGCTTCCACTATCGACGTCCGATGCAATGAATGAATGTTATTTCTACGCTGAACTCTCTCATATCTTTCAGATAGAACACGATGTTTTTTGAGGTCTCTACCAGAATTCTCTAACTCTGGCTTTTTTATCACGTTAGTATTACTATTTTCTTGAATTACAAGATCAAGTTTTTTGTTAATTTCATTCAAAATTGCTTGAGTCCGAAGGCGTAAGAATGAATGGACATTTATGTTTTCATCCGTTTGTCCTTTCCAGTTCGATGTACAAAGCATCAAGTAACTGAATGCTTTTCGTAACTGACTGGGTTCGTAGGCTGATCTGATCGGAACATTCAATAAGTCAAGTGACTTCGCTTTCTGTCTAGACATGGATCTCGAAGAGTATGACAAAATGAATGAGAAAATAGTCAAAATGGTCAAGAGGGCCGATTCGAAACCTTAGCACAGGCAAATTGAAGTCGTAGCAGTTTCCACTACACCACGCCCAACGAGAGACCTTCTGAAGAACAAACTTTCACTGGATCAGAATTATACCGAAAAATTGTCTGCGTACCCTTGCTGAGCGACGTCCAATTTCTATGCCAAATTTACATGCGACAGAGTCACACCACCCTGATACGTTGCATCAGAAGGCAAGGTAAAAGTGATGACACGAAACTTGAACGAATCTCACTGCGATGCGGCGATAATTCCTTGATAAGGATAAATGCGATGAGCGATGATTTTTAGGAACACAACGATGACACGGAGCACACGACGAGGAATATGGCAGTACCAAATTTACTAAGTAAGGCCAACCGAGACTCACAGAAAAACGACGAAAACTGTATCACACTCCTCTGCTACCGGAGAGACACAACCAGCCGTTGTTCACACACGTGGGTGCTAACTAACAATATACAATTGTATACAATATACAATATACAATATACTAACAAAATAATCAACATTTGTTGATTTATTTGTGAATCTACTAAGTGTTATGCTTTATTTACTGAGTGCCACACATCATTAGGCAATGTATGTTGATTGTCCGAAAAACAAAAGCATCTGCTCCTCGAATTACACATTACTTTGGTCCAATATTCAATAGTTGTAAATCAATTCTTCATGTCTTCTTAATTTCACTTATGATGGTGCTAAATAATAATTTCTAAAATATGCTTGTTTCCGCTACTAAAAAGAACGCGACAACCGCAATATATCACATGATTGATTTAAATTCCATACAATTTTGTTTCCGAAAAAGTGATCTTCGATTGATGTTTCTGTACAATTTCAGCTTTCCGTTCTACAGTATATGTCATTATACTCGTGATACATTCCTGCAAGTACGTCTTCTTAAAATTGTCCATTTTATAGGATCACAGGCAATGGCTCAGATTTCAAATAGCTAATGATATGTTTTGTTCACCAATACAGACTTCAAAAAGTTGAAAAAATTATTTTGACAGCGCATTTTAGAGACTTTGGCAACTGACAGAAGTACCAGCGGTCGTATCGTAAATAAATTGGAGAAACAAAATGATAGAGACGATACACAATTGCTTGGTGATGAACTACCGGAATGATAGCTTGCTCGTCCTCTTCCGGAAACCGGATACATTCCCTCTCTCCTCCACAATCTTTCTGCGAAGTTTTCCTCTCATTAATCTATTTCAAGATTCCCCTCTTGGAAATAATAAACAACGTATCAGATTTTCAAAATAACAGAGCTGCATGGTTGCCTATATTCATGTACGTACATTTTAATAGAAAAATCTAAAATGTAAACACAATTCTGTTATTAGTTGAGACATTTACATTAGAGACGCAAAACTGAGAATTTGACGTCAGAATGAAGTCATAAGAAGCGTTTATTACATCATTTGTTTTTCTTTCTCCATTGTTGATTTTGAAGATTAGAAATGAAAAAAGTGCAATCACAAAGTGCAGAATCATACAACAAAGAGACATGTTGGTGGCAGATACAAGACTAGTTAAATTAGCTTTTGCAGCCAAAAAATGTAAACACATATCTAAAAAGGTTTTAAGCTGTTCGTCCTCAAAACTAAGGCATAGGTTACTTTTTAAATATAGGGTCTATTATGATTTTGAAGATGTTTTGAAAGTGTGAGTCTTTGAAAATCACAAGTTTTGGACACCCCATGTATAGATTGGCCGATCTACAACCTCCGCATGGCAACAAGTTCAAATAGGGAGTTGTGTCGATGTTGAGAGATTTGAACTACAGTATGCTGATAATTGATGAATTTTTCAGCTCTGCCGTCACAGGGCAAACACGTGTAATTTGAAATTGACCACTTTTGAGAAAAAGCGATTAATGAATTTTTACGTTTTCTCATGTAAAATATTCAATATTCACAATTTTTGAATTATTTTATGATGAGCCACCTCGTCGTTCAAGAGGCTTCGTAGGCATATAATGTTCATTCCAATTTACTCATTTTTTGCTGAATGGTCCATGGTAGATATCAGAATTTGAATTTCTTATCTGACTTGCGTCTTTTTTCTTAAAGCGAAACCGTTCAGATCAATTTCTAACTCGTTAGTTCGCAGACTATCTGAACGAGTGCTATGTTAATCGTTTATTAAGCGCAGTTGTATTTTGTTACAGCAAAACCATGTCCATTGAAACATTTGTTATATATCTTTCTACAAGCTTATCCATTATCAAAGAATCACTAACTGTCGCGATCACTAACTTCTACTGAAAGCAGTATTGAAACTTGAGCTTCTGCTAAAATGTACACCAGCATGTGCTAATTAAATTTCGGACACATAAGACAAAACCGTGTAGTTTAAACTACATGGTTTTCCCTTGTGACGGCAGAGCTTTCCAGGTCCATTACCATTTTTCATCTGAGGATGCAGCGCAATGTAAACCAAATTTTTATACGCGCAGCTGTGATATGATGATTAAAAACATCAATTATTACGGACTTCGACAGTGGCAGATAGCGTCCATAGTTCAACTATCAAATATTATATATCATGTGAAGTGTTGGACTAATCTAAACCACTTTTTCATGTTAATTGATGTACAGTATATCAGTGGTTCATAGTGTGAAGACATATATGTGCAGCAGGTTGCTAGAGTCACTGCAGCGAGCTAATATTGTGGATTTCCGAGCTTATTTTATCCATGTTGCACTTAATTGCATAACGTAGGAGGGACAATTCCCTTCACGCATCAGATCATTCTCAGACGATATGCACTGCATTACCTCAATCTCAAGAAGTCGCCCACATTCAGATTATTACATTACAAAGATAGACATAGCAAAAATAGAAATTCACTAGACGTTCTACAAATCATCAACACATCGTCACAAGAATGTTGTTCTTATCTGAGAGACACTCAAAAACGCACAATCAGATTTCGGAATGGATCAAAAGATTCTTCTCATTTGCTTAAAAGTTTTCTGTTTGAGTGCTATTTTCATTCTGAAGCAAGTGTAGCGCGCAGACTCGAAGTTAGTGTTTCTAGACACTATAACAAGTGCTTCTGTACTAGGATTACTATAATAATATTTCTGATATGTATGGTGCTTTCATGAACTTCCATATCATAGTCACTGAGCAGGTTATAAGTGCGAAAGCCTTTATGATCATTCGATGTTTTCTGTGAAAATACATGTAGAAGTGTGGACTTTGGTTTAGATGAATGCATGTATTTCAGCAATGTTTATTAAGACATGTCGCATGGATTTTTGTCGCATGTGTCGATTGGCAGTATTTAGTTTGGAGAGCGTGTCCCATTTTCATGAAACTTAAATCAATAAACTACAAAGTTCTTTACGTGGTTTGAGAATCACAGTCAATATTTCATTAGCTAAAAGGAAAGAACAAACAAAGCAAATAATTGTGCATAAAGGCATTTGATATTGAGTTGCTACTTTTAACAATTTCGACAAACAGAACAAAAAAGCCTATAGATACGGCCTTTTGATGTTGAATGCGTTAGTGTATCATACATTAGATATGCTGTCGACAAGCACATTTGATTGCGAATGAAGAGAGAATTGTCTCAGTCATCATAACAAACATCAGATAGAACATATATACATAAAAGTCGTGATATTAGATATCAGGGATGCAACGAAGATCTTAATTTAAGTTGATTTAATTTGATTTTTATCCAATATGGATAAAATTTAATTTGCGGTGAGCTGATAAAATTTGACCTAGCGGATTGTAGAATAAGTATGGGCTACAGCTATACTGTGATTATCGATACATAACAAACTCGAACATCTCTCGTCCAGACATCTTGCGACTTAGCGACTGAGCATTGCATTTACTATCTCATCGTTGCCCGCACATGTTGACGCAGCGTAGAGTTAATACCATTACTCTTCACCCATTCATTTGTCTTTGCGAGAATCTTAATTGCTTGAGATCAGCAATGAGAATAACGTAAGATAAATCTACATCTAATATATAGATAGCTTATAGGACTAGATTTTAATAACCTACACCTTGCTAATACCAACTTTATGTATGTATGAGTATGTACTGTGGCGCAATTGAATAAAGAAGCCGACCATTGCTCTTTTGTTGGGGACTAACAGGTTTTCAGTTAACTCATTGACATAAAGGCCTATATTTGTGATGGCTGGTCATTTCGAACTTGAATTGCAGAGCATCATCAAAAGCAAAAATATTTTCAAGGTCTATTTCACAATATGAGAAATGTCAATTTTTAGTGGCAGCAACTATTCTCACTCGAATTTAAGTAAAGCATATCAAGAATTTCTAGTGCCACCCTGGAATCTGCACTCCGCAAAGAAAGTTTCAAAGCGATGTACGGTTTGACACGAATTTTTGATAGAATTTTGCAGGATCTTGCATCAGAAGAATATGCGATTATCAGACGCCCAGATAGGATGCAGTCTGATGCATGTTGTCAGATCTCACTGTAAACCAGCACCTCCTAAAATCGAGGAAACCTGCATCCTAAAGCGCCACACACTAGAATTTTAGGAGGTTGCGTGAAATAGAATGTTGACATGCTAAAGAGAAGAATAACCCTAGTGCGCTAGCATCCAAAAACGCTTTACTTTATGATTTATTTATTACACTCTACACTCTAAGCCAGCACCTCCTAAATCACATACTAAAGAAATACACTATTCATAACTATAGTTACTAACAGTGTCTTGCTTTAGTGTGTGATTTAGGAGGTGATGGTTTAGAGTGCAACGCCTGCGAGATGTCATCAAAAACTGCTAGTGTGTGGTTATAGGGCTACAGCTAAGCCGACCCGTAGCCCCAAAGACTACTTCCATCTTCTACTGTCTTTGCGTAGCCCTATCCATACCTCAGGGGGACGATTCGGTCACTATGTCGCAATTTTGCTGCAGTCCTCTTCAACCCTACCTGACTTACACTTTTTGTCGCTTTGTACATGTATGCGCATCTCTAAACGTTTCATCTAGCTTGGGTGGATTTGGCCCCACCAATTGTGATCTATTTTGAAAAGGTGCACGTTTTTGAAGACTTAACTTTTGTCATTTTTTGCTAACAAATTCATGAGCTAACTTTCATCGGTACGCATCAATTTTCAAGACCACGGTATCATAATGAATAAAATACTAGTGATGACATGCACATATAAATTAAGAATTGAATAGACCAACAGTTCATTCAGAAATAATTTATTCTGTGTTGTTTGCAAGCGCTTTTGATGGTATACTTGCTATCTCTTCAGATACAGAAATAAAACTGAAATATAGAATCATTATACATTAGTATTGAGGGTATGATTGAATTGTGAAATAAATATCTTCTCTTTCCTTTCCCTCCCAGCTTTACATGCATTAAAATGTAGCTGAAAAGTAGGTGTAGCCGCAAATTTAATATCCATGGCCTTATCAGAACAGGAGACACGTATGTTTGCTTACATATCTCCTGTTCTGATAAGGCCATGGATATTAAATTTGCGGCTACACCTACTTTTCAGCTACATTTTAATGCATGTAAAGCTGGGAGGGAAAGGAAAGAGAAGATATTTATTTCAAAATTCAATCATTCCCTCAATGCTAATGCATACTGATTCTATATTTCAGTTTTATTTCTGTGTCTGAAGAGATAGCAAGTATACCATCGAAAGCGCTTGCAAACAACACAATAAGATATTGCTGATTGAACTGTTGGTGGTCTGATCAATTTTTAATTTATATATACAGTCCTTTTCATAAAAAGTGGATCATCCTAAAATTTGACTAAATAAAACATAAGTATGATACAGAAAGCATTTTTCATGTTATTTCATGTACCTAATATATTTAAATGTCCTTATATAATCTGATAAGCTATGATGCAGTAACCGGTCTTAAGAAGGTAATATTTTGTGGCCCTACCCTTATTGTCAATGACATTACCAATTCGTCTAGGCATTGATTCGATGATATCGTTGATTTTTGACTGATCTAACTTTCTCCACTCTCTTTTTAACAGTGACGTAAGTTGTGATACGCCATCTGTAGGTAGCAGTGAACGACGAACGTTACGTTTTAGAATACTCCATACATTTTCTATGGTATTCAGATCAGGAGAACGAGCTGGCCAAGATACTGTCCTAAGCCCTAATTGAGACTTGCATAAGTTGACTCTACTACTCCTGTGACACGTAGCATTATTATCCATAAATAACCAAGTCGATGGATCACCAAGTTGATCTGTCATTTGGCCAATGTTCATTCGTAAAACATTCACATAGCGTTCAGAATTCATGGTTCCTTGGTGTATGTGAAGTTCAGAGCGGCCATTGGTCCAAATGCCAGCCCAAACCAGTAGAGTCGCACCACCTTGTACCCGGGGACGATGTAAATGTCTCAGAATTTCCTGATCAGATTTTATCCATAATCTCAATCGACCATCACTATCCTTCAGACGGACTGATGCCTCATCAGAACAACAACCCGATCCCATTGATTTCGCCAGTGACAATGACTCATTGCCCATCTGAGACGTCTTTTTGTATGCTGATCTGATAATTCGATCTGAGAGGGCCTCTTACAGCTCTTGAAATTCGACTCAATAAGTCTTCTACGAAAAGTGGACTTAGAAATAGACGAGTCTAGTGCAACCATCTCAGTTAACGAGAGACTTGGATCAACTTTAACAAATCTCAAAATTAGGCGGTCTCTACGTTTGGATGTTTTGCGTGGACGGCCAGAGCCCTCTTTACGACAGAGTCGAAAATCATCATTATGCCATCGATGCACATTTGTGTAAGGAACATTTAGTCGCTTGCTTATACCTCGCAAAGAAAACCCTAGTTCTAGCAAGGCTGACACTTTGCCTTTTGTGAATGCGATCTCGTTATTGTTCATTTGTGCTTTGTATTGTTTTCAACCGGTAAGAGATAGATTTCTAGCTGAAAGCAATCAGGAGTGCTGACAACACCACCGCAACGAAGTCAGGAAGCTATGGAACATGAAGTCCAGTTAATCACATGTAGCAGTTACATTATTGTTGATTAATAATGGTACTGTACTGGCTCTGATTGACCGATTTTCTTTATTTTTGTTTTGCTTGATAGCTTTTGGCTTGTAGAACAACATATTACATAACAAAGGAAACAAATATAATTTTATAAGAGTGAGGTATGATTTTGTGTAGCATTGCTAAATGAAGATCAAATTATCTATTACTTTTTTATCTATAACAGGAAAACAACTCAATATTCATGCTTGAAATTTCCAACAATGATATTAGTAAGCACAAATGACATATCTTCCGAATTTCAGAGAAATTCGTTCAAGTTTGGCGGAGTTAGACAAAGTTGAAGTTAAGACGATGTTTAAGGGTGATTCATTTTTTATGAAACAATCTGTGTATATATATATATATATATATATATATATATATATATATATATATATATACATACATAAGAGAAAAATAATCAAAAATGGAAATTATATCAGTAAATGAAAAACGGCACCCAAAAGTATATCTAGGTATTAAAAAGAAGATGTTAATAGCCCGCCGACGGTTTTCTGTTCAATCTCTCTTGATTGTCAAAGGATGAAAAATTTATAAATAAATAAGGCCACTAAAATTCATTTGGATAAAAATTAAAAACTATTTCTGTGCACAATGCATTTCGTCCACACTTATTCAAGTGCAATTCATGGACTAAACTATAAAATACAATAATCTGAAAATCATATAATTCTACAGTCATTAAATCTATGAATGAAATTGAGAGCATGCAAACCTAATAAATCTAGTAGACTTAATAGATGATGAACTATTAACAATTGAGTAAATGACCTAGATATTAGAAGAAGCAAAACAGAGACTTAAGCTACCTAAGGTAAGTAAGGGTGGAAATAAAATCTTTTTGCGAACCACAAGGTCGGGGATTCCTCGCGCAAAAATGGACGAGGGACTCTGTGATTCCTAATGTGGTGTTTGTTGTTGATGTGAGGGTACTTAATGCTTTAAAATTATCTCAAAAGCAGTTTGTCTCTCGTTGTTACAGAACTTGCAAAAATGTCTTTGTGATGACTGCTAAGGCTGGAATTGCAGTGGATCGTTGGTGGACATTTTAAAAAGGGTTGGCTAACCACTTTGGAAAGGTGTTCCGGAAACTCTCTCATTCAAACATCTTACCGTCTTCCCAACGTACTTGCTTCCACAGGTACAATGATTGTGATATTGATACAATTACATTTGAATGTGGAGATGAAGAGCGGCAATCTATCCTTAGAGATCGTAATCGGAATCCGTCGTGTAGTGATAAATCACTTGCAAACGAGCAATAGTAAATAACTGAATGCTTTTGTTGAAGCTATTTCTAAAAAGTTCAACGCACTTTTGTCTTCCAATGATTGGACGTCTAAGAATTTATTTTCTTCTTTTCAGGTCCATACAATCTTCTTCACTGACTACTCTTTTATTGAATGCTTATCAGAAATGACTCAGGATACCCATTTATCGAATTGATATTTTAATGAAATCCAATCCTTCTTTCAAGGTATCAGAGGACAAATTTCTATGCGCCCGATATGTTAGAGTCTTAACCAAGCCATTTTGTAATTGCTTTGGTACAAAGACTTGGAAAAGTATGTGTTCTAAACCACTCATGTTGTTTACTATAAATTGAAAGTTTGGGTGTGGTGTTTCAAGTGTTTGGATATTAAGAACATCTAAAAGGAAAAAATCTACATTGGATCCTGTTCGAAGTGAAATGAATATTGGGTATGAATGTCGTGAAATCTTGATGATATTTGCTATATTTTCTTCTTTGTCTAACACAAGAAAGCAATCATCAACATATCTACAATACAGTTTGCATTTACTTTCTATAATCGATTGGAGCTTCTGTTCAACAAATCCCATAAATACATGTATGTTAGCAAAAATGTTGCAATGGGAAGTTGTTTGGGACCCATTTTTGCTAACATATTTATGGGATTTGTTGAACAGAAGCTCCTCACAAGACATTTGCAAGTCTGTAACAACGAGAGACAAACTGCTTTGAATAATTTTAGCATTAAGTACCACATCAACAACAAACACACATTAGAAATCACAGAGTCTTACGTAAAATT
>CAJQUW010000276.1:0-24268 GCA_907163375.1 Prostheceraeus crozeri
AAGAGAGACGCTAGATGCAGGGAACAGCTCGGCCGTAAGGCGCAGCACCAGGATAAGCCGGCCATTAGAACCGCTTATCTCCACTCCGTGTGCGGACCTTGCTCTTTTTATCAACTATATTCACACCTATAATACACATCCCCCATCATACCCAACCCCCACTATAACCTTTACAATCAATTCAATCTTCACTCCTCACCATCAATATAATTTAAACCACATATCCAATTCCTTTAACACAAAATCAAAAATTAC
The DNA here is from genome assembly GCA_907163375.1 of Prostheceraeus crozeri. Lineage (NCBI taxonomy): Eukaryota > Metazoa > Platyhelminthes > Polycladida > Euryleptidae > Prostheceraeus > Prostheceraeus crozeri. The sequence continues at coordinate 256 of CAJQUW010000276.1, forward strand.
TAAATACCATACCCACTTAATATTCCCCCCTTCAATCATTATTATCAACAATATCTCATTCTATAATCATCACCCTACATACAACAACCATCCATACAACCACCCCCTCTACTCATTCTTCCCACCCCTATCATATAATTCATTCAACCTCCCCAAAATTAATACTCATTATATCCATCTATCACAATCCCCTAAAACCCCACTAATCATCCACCCCCCTACCCCCCCACACACAAACCATCACCCTAAAATAATACTACAAACTCCCACTTAAATATTCTATAAACCACCAATTATTAAACCAATAAAACACCAAATACAAAATAAAACCATCCCACAACAAATATAAACAATCCCCCCCCCTTCCCCCCCCTACCCCCCCCCCCCCCCCCCCCCCCCCCCCCCCCCCCCCCCCCCACGGTCACCTATTCATAACCCCCCTTGTTCCCCCCCTGGCCCCCCCCACTAATTCGACCTCCCCAAATACGCCTCCCTCCCCCCCCCCCCCTCCTGCCCTCCTCTTTGATGTAAGGAAATCTCGTGCAGATTCTATGATTTCTTCACAGGCTAGGAGTGTCGATGGAGCTCAATTATTTTTCAACCAATGACAAGACGCAGCAACAGCTTATCTATTAATTTATGATAAAACTGAAATCAACAAGAGTTAAGTTACAATTTAACGCAGACGGTGTCGTATTGATGAAAAGAGAGGAGCTTCAAGGAAACAAATGAGAACCTTTTCCTAACGGCACTTTCCCTTAGAAATCCTTTAATGATGACCGATGGGCGACGACATGCTGAATCAGCGCTGCCGCGTACACATGAATTGTACTGGAATGTTCGTTAGTTCCTGAAGCATCATCATTTTTCAACTTGCATTTAATGTTTCGATGGTAAAAACGTCGCATGAACTGGTCCATGACTTGATTCGACCGGTTTCCGATAAGAGACGACCGCAGATTGTCCATGGGAACGTGGTTGGCAGGTCGCTTCGAAGAGATCGACCTCACCATTGCATTGTCATTGTCAGCGATCTACATTCCTCGCTGGTGGGCGGCCAAGTTTCTCTGGCGCAGAGGAATATGCTACGGACACATGCTGTATGCGTGTTCAAGTGTTCTGAAGATAATACCTTCGTGAGGACCGAGAGAAGCTCTCGGAAGCTTTTCCATGCGAAGCGCACTCTCATCACACTCCATCCTTGCTACCACCTGACGGTCCGATCATGTCACCAAGGTAACAAGAAGCAGGGACAACTTCAGACTCTTCATCGTGGACTTTCACATTCGTAGGAGCCGTTTCTGCGAGATTTGCAAGCTCGGCTCGGCACACTAAATAAAGTAAATAAACGATAATGGTTGGCACTCAATACGATTATCTTATTGACTTATCTGCGTTAAATTTGACAAGCACATTATAATAAACTTGCTGTCTTACAAAGTGAGCAGAATCGTTCTGAGCGAGCTGACGTTTTTCAATGAACATAGCGATGAACAGAGAGGCTATGCGCAGAAAAAGGATGAACGCTGAAATGAGTGAACAACCAAAATCAGCAAGTGAATGATGAACTAAGTGAGCTGAAGAAGTAGCCTCGCGAGAATGCAATGTAGTTCGGACTGGACTCTTCAATCCGAAGAAGATATCCTGTTACTCAGTGGTGATTTCTCAGGGTAGCTAAGGTAAATAGTGTTTACTGTCAACCAACTTTTACCGTTTATTCTTAATGGTGGAGCAATTCGTTCCTGAAGTAAATTTTAGGAATTTAATTCTTATTATAGGTAATTATTAATATTGGTACTACTGTATTTGAAGCCAATTAGTAACACATCAGACGGTAGTTAAATCTACATGGTGAAAGAAGATTCAATATTAAGAAGAACACACCTCAGATGTGATTATGTATTGGCATGTAAACATCGTTTGTTGATAAACGTCATCCAGCAATATCTCCCGTAATATCTCGAGTTGGCAGAGACATCAGGGTAAAGACTCCTCTCAAACATTACACAGTGTTACGGGAAGGCTATATGTCTTATCTCCTAATGATTTGTTTTGTTCTATCGATAAAGATAAGATGCATGTTTTGCCAAACAAATTGCATGCTGAATTGCAAGTTTTGCATAAAACCGATGATTTTGTTGGTCAGACAGTAAGTGCAGCAGGGTTTTTGAATCTGTTGGTACGTGATTTTTCTGATGTTTTTCCCACAACTGAAAACCTACTCAAAACACTCACCATGCTTAGCGTATCTTGTTGTGGTTGTGAAAGATCCTTATATACTCTCAAAGGAATTAAAAGATTTTCTAGGACGAGTATGTCCGATGAGAGATTGTGCAGCTTGTCTTTTCTTTCGATTGAAAAAGAACTCATAGCCCGTATGATAAAACGTGACCCTGAAAATAGCATTCAGATGTTATCGATCGACATTTTTGCAATGCCAGAAAGAAGAATAGAATTGAAGAAAAAATGAATGTTGAATTGGAATGCTTTGTTTTTACTTCATTTTTGTGAGGTACAAGTGTTAAGATGCTGTATATGCTCGTATGCATTTTAAAACGATGCGATAATAGGCGAACAATTACATAATAGTTTGCCTATTGATTCGAAGCTTGATAGGTTTAGGTGTTTACGTGGGAATGAGAGGCAATAATGGCCGCTGCTGTTACTGCTAAGCGCTCCTTGCGTGTGCCTCCATTAGACAGTCGCTGTGATCATCTCACGTTAAACGAAGTCACGAATGTGCACTAGTGCATTCAAACTTTTGAGGGAGTGATTGAAGCCGTTCAGTAATGATCGAATGAGCTTACAGCCATTACACTGAGTTGCACCACTGAAGTGAGCAAGCAATTTGCCATTCATGAACTGATGTTTTTGAGACAGTAGCAGTGCTTTTTCCTGTATCCGCATTTCTCCGTATTGTGCAATTAGTTTTACATTTGAATTATCAAAATATTAGATTCCAATGCCTGAATCTATAGTACTATTGTAGATTTTTGTCGATCCCTTGGATTTTTATCACATCTTCAAGTATTTTGATGCACCAACAAATGACTACCAATTTCAGTCAGTAAATTATTCAGAGGTTGCACAAAAGTATTTTATCGCCATATTGGGTACCTTAATTGATGATTGTCAGCATGAGAATGTGTATAGTTGATTGATAATTTCTGTTTAAATGTCGTTTTAGACAGGGGTGTGTAGGCGGAAGCGGATGCTCGACGATCGCTTCCGCTTCCGAAAGTATCATGATACTAATGACTGACGCAATTCGCGTGTCAGGGCGAGGCGAGGCACTTCTGACTTTCACCTTAATTTTATGCAAAAGCCGTGCTCCACGTATCCGGATGAGGAGAGTTGAGAAGAAATGATTATTTTTTTCTATGCATATAGTAAAAAGCTCTCTTTTCCTTACAATATATCTATGGAAAAGTTTTACTTTTCCGTACAACTTTTACTTTTCCCTACTCATTTTTACTTTTCCGTACAACTTTTACTTTTTGTTAAATTTTTATTAATTATAATACGATCGACCATCTTTATGCAAGCGATATGATTTCATAAATCTTCCTTCAGAAGCTTCACAGTCTATTCTTTCTCATTCGGCGCGTTCTCCAGAAAGTTGAATATGTCCTCTTTAGAAAACACACTAGCAGTTTTTCGCTTATAACCTGCCTCATAAGATTTTAATAGAAGAGTCAAACGTGGGTTAGCTTGGAGTTTTCCTCTGTGGTATAGTTGAAGTTTATTATTCAACATAGAATAAATAGACCATAATGTACTTGAAGCCAACTTCTTTTCTCTTTTCAAGTAATCGAAATAGCCTACTGCAAAAAGTTTTTAGTTTTCTTCGTTAGGTTTTTCGTTGTTTAACTTAGAATATTCCTGAAACTGTTTCCAATTCTTATCGTATTTTTAACACTTTTCATAGGATGAATATCATCAATAATTTCAGTAGCAGAACGCTTCATTTCTTTTGCAGTTTGCTAACTATACTATCAAAAAGTTGATTTAGCAATTTGAAATTACAAAATGAGAAGTCTACATGGAAGTCTATGGTTTTTCAAATCAATACATTTCCATGATGATGTCATAGATATGCATAGAAAAAAAATACGTTCCTTCATTGGAAAAGCACTATTTCCATACTCGGATTTCTATTCACACTCGATCGCTGGCGCTCTCTCGTGTGAATAGATATCCTCGTATGGAAAAGTAGTACTTTTCCAATTTCAGGAAAATAATTATTCCATGGATACTGTATTAAAAATATAAATGATAACTCGACGTTTCGCTTTACAGTTTGATCACGAGCAAGTTTGTGACAAATCTGTTAAAGACTGGAAGCAATAAACAGTGAATACATTTCAGAGGACGTAGATATGACGCGCTCACATGACACCGTAAAATTTAAGTATAGAAATGAAAAGCTACCACTACTGTTGACAAAATAAGTAATAAGAAGATTAGGAAAGAAGTGAAACAGAAGTAAACTACATGCAATTGGCTTTCAACCAATTGACATTTACTTACCGACACAACCATTCATTAGTAAAGGAGAGTTAATTTTTGATATGCGTATTGCTTCTAAATATGTCCTTTTCTGCCAATTTTTCTCATTGCAATGTAGCAATTCCCATGAAATATGATTTTTCACCAGACTCTCGGGATGAATGTCTTTGAAATGGGTAAAAACAGCAGATTGTTCTCGCTTAAAATGCTCTTGCAGTCGGGATTGTACTGTCCTCGATGTTTCACCGACGTAAATTTTTCCACAGATATTGCAGGAGATTTTGTAGACAACCCATTTATTAAAGCAGGATCCTTTCCGCCTTGCTGATGGACATGTTTCGCAATCCTCTGAGCACTGTTTCTTTTCTTTCGGAGGATGCAGAATTCTCTTTAGGGATGTACCCGTTGTGTTACAAATTCTTAGTTTATCCGCAAGACCTGTCCTCCTTGCCAAAGGTAGCACTTTCCCACGATGGTCCTCTCCGAGAAATGGTACTTTTAGTATCCTGGGTGCCAAATCAGAATTCTCATTTCTGGATTATTAAAAATCCGCAATGTATTGCGAAGAAATCCTTCCGGATAGCTGTTCATTTTGAAACGATTCAATACTTTCTCTATGGAAATATTGAATATTGCTCGTGATCAAGCTGTAAAGCGAAACGTCGAGTTATCATTTATATTTTTAATACAGCATCCGTGGAAAATAATCATTTTGACCTTAAGTCTTGATATGAGTTAAGTAATAGTTGTCATATTTAGTGCTTACCCTATTACACCTAATTACAAATTGGCACCTGTATTACTAAATGTAGTTACTTCTAATTTTCTCATTTTGATGAAAACGAAGGTTTATTATCTCAGAATACTGGCATTCGAAATCAGAAAACTTCAGTATCATCTTATCAATGACAACTTCACACAATGCAGATTGGTGTTGGTGTGTCATGAGGCAATTTCATTGTAGCATTCTCAAACACTCTCTTGGTCGGTTAGTATTTCTTCTACTACACACGTGTTGGGAAAACATGACCTTTTCATTTCACAATTTCCCAAAAGTCAAAACTTTCAGCAAATTTGAAAAATATTTGACATTTTGGCAAGTCAAAAAAACGCATACAAGTCAGCTAGGGTTTACGACAGGAAGTTCATGGAGACTGCGAAGTGTTAACGTCAGAACCTAAAACTCGTAAAAAAAAGTGGAAAACGAAGAAGGAGGGACTCGAAATAGGGAGGTGTGTAGTCCATGTCCGGTCTCCAATAATTGGAAGTGGAAATCAATCGCTTCCGCAGCTCTGGTTTTAGATGGTCTATTATGATGCCGATTTGATAGCAAATGTTCAAAAATTCTCAACATATCAAAATCATCTTAATTTTTATCATAGAAAACGATGATTTCAGTGATGATTTCTCCTGAAATTTCTCAAATCTAATCCCACATACTTCCGCGGCCAATTTAGCATTATGTCATTATATTGACATTTTGCAAAATAATAAAAGGATTGCGACAACGCGAAAGTTGACGATATTTATAGTGGTTTCCTAGGGTAACCTGCTGACATTTCATTTAACTTAGGCTACCAGTAACAATCAGCAAATTACACCTTTTGAACTTTTCATCTGATCTTGGTCATTTGACAGACGTGCGGATATTCATGCCGGCCTGCGTTTTGACTAACATCTTTGACTTAATAGTTGTCATTCTCTTTAGATATTCAATGTACTGCGACAGGACATTTGTTGTTAATCTACTGTGTGACGTAGTCGTATGACATACTGATATGCTGCCTCGCTACAACATTAACGCTGGTAGTATGCTGTCAATAATAATAGGACAATAAGCTGTCGATATCACTTGGAGATGACTTCTGCCTTCACTCGCATTCCTTTTGAACTGTCAGCGTTGCCTAGTGAAGAAGGTGCGAGCTCGTCTCCACCGCGGACTTCGGTTCGATTCCTAGGTCGAGGGAGTGCGTTCAGGGAATGAAGGGTGTTGGTGTCTTGTATCGACTTAATAGCTGTCATTCTCTTTAGATATTCAATGAATTACAACAGACCTTTGTTGTCAATCTTTGACTATATGAGGCATGTGGATGTCTCCGTGGCACAGTGGTTAAGTGCTTGGCCTAACAATCTCCTGGTCCAGAGGTCGAGCCCCGAAAGTGTCACTGGAGGTCGTCCTGAAGGGCAGCCTGACAAAAAGATCACAACCCTCCAGATTATAGTCTAACTCTGTCAGCACGTCCCAGCCCCCGGTGTGGGGGGAGTAGTGACGGAGTAGGGACTTTAAACGGTTCTTTCATATTTTTTTACTATATCCCAAGTGCATTAACATTTTCCGTATCTATCATTGTAGAAGGCCTAATGATCATTACTAAGACTCGTCACTAATTTGACTACATGGCCCCATTGTCTTCCGTCAGTCGGTTGATGCTTTACATCAACAATTAAAAAAACGATAAATTTGCTTGAAATATAGTTCAATAAGCCAACTGTTCAAAGTCAGTGACATGCGGCCAATACCTCTGAAATCCTTGAATTGTCATCATTAGAACTTCGATGCTTCTATATATTTGCTGTTCAGTGCTCACCGTATTCGACTGTAATGAGTGCAGACAAGCTTTCGAGCGCAGAGAGAAACAGACAGCAGTACCACAATGTTTGAAAGTGTTAATGTTGCTCAAGCGGATGAAGATTTCTTTTCTGTGAATGACAGCGATGATTCGGTGAAACTTCAATGTTCGATTCTCTTGCTGTAAGCTCAGTCAGTACATTTCTTTAACAGATTCGTGATGATAGAGTGTAGATTGATGAAGGCCGATAAGCATCAGGCACCGTTGAGCTGACAACTGGATCTAGACGGCATTTGTCAACGCTTTCATAAAACTCAGCTGTGCGGCACCATTGATATTTTGTGCACTCGTCTTGGCATACTTCTGTGCTTGGTATCCCCCTCAAAACTAAATGATTGTAACCTAACAAAAATCCGTCCTTCACAGTGTATCTTGCCTCTGGATTGCAGGATAGACCAAAGACTACATCGCTTGGGTTGCGGTAATACACCTGCCTGAACATTGCGAAGGAGCTTAGCATAATTTGACATTCTCTTGAGTTGCTCTTGTAATGTCCACCAACACACTCAGGTGTGGACAAACAATCAAAAAGGCATTCCGATGGTCCCGGTGAACTTCCAATGGTGATGTTGACGTGATTGATGGATATACGGTTGTCTTGTATTATCGAGAACTCCTTGAAATGGACCATGTTGCAACCAGAAGTCCAGATGAGACAATAAACGTAGATGAGTGCGGACTGGTATCTCGACAACATTCTTCGTTCGTAGATGTCGCTGAAATGAGTGACATCGAGAAGATTCTCACAAGTTGAAATGAAATAAAACAAAAGTTTCAATTTCCACTGCCTCCACCGTTTTGTTAGACAAAGCGTTAATTTTCGATAAACAATGATATGAAAATGAATTATCACTTAGAAAATGATTATCAAATCTACAAATAGACACATCTGGTCACGATTATAAGTGTTGGGATAATTGATAAATGCTCTTTGATGTAAGGAAATCTCGTGCAGATTCTATGATTTCTTCACAGGCTAGGAGTGTCGATGGAGCTCAATTATTTTTCAACCAATGACAAGACGCAGCAACAGCTTATCTATTAATTTATGATAAAACTGAAATCAACAAGAGTTAAGTTACAATTTAACGCAGACGGTGTCGTATTGATGAAAAGAGGATCTTCAAGGAAACAAATGAGAACCTTTTCCTAACGGCACTTTCCCTTAGAAATCCTTTAAAGAAGACCGATGGGCGACGACATGCTGAATAAGCGCTGCCGCGTACACATGAATTGTACTGGAAAACATTCCTTAAAAGCGTTAGTTCCTGAAGCATCATTTTTTTCAACTTGCATTTAATATTTCGATGGTAAAAACGTCGCATGAACTGGTCCATGACTTGATTCGACCGGTTTCCGATAAGAGACGACCGCAGATTGTCCATGGGAACGTGGTTGGCAGGTCGCTTCGAAGAGATCGACCTCACCATTGCATTGTCATTGTCAGCGATCTACATTCCTCGCTGGTGGGCGGCCAAGTTTCTCTGGCGCAGAGGAATATGCTACGGACACATGCTGTATGCGTGTTCAAGTGTTCTGAAGATAATACCTTCGTGAGGACCGAGAGAAGCTCTCGGAAGCTTTTCCATGCGAAGCGCACTCTCATCACACTCCATCCTTGCTACCACCTGACTGTCCGATCTTGTCACCAAGGTAACAAGAAGCAGGGACAACTTCAGACTCTTCATCGTGGACTTTCACATTCGTAGGAGCCGTTTCTGCGAGATTTGCAAGCTCGGCTCGGCACACTAAATAAAGTAAATAAACGATAATGGTTGGCACTCAATACGATTATCTTATTGACTTATCTGCGTTAAATTTGACAAGCACATTATAATAAACTTGCTGTCTTACAAAGTGAGCAGAATCGTTCTGAGCGAGCTGACGTTTTTCAATGAACATAGCGATGAACAGAGAGGCTATGCGCAGAAAAAGGATGAACGCTGAAATGAGTGAACAACCAAAATCAGCAAGTGAATGATGAACTAAGTGAGCTGAAGAAGTAGCCTCGCGAGAATGCAATGTAGTTCGGACTGGACTCTTCAATCCGAAGAAGATATCCTGTTACTCAGTGGTGATTTCTCAGGGTAGCTAAGGTAAATAGTGTTTACTGTCAACCAACTTTTACCGTTTATTCTTAATGGTGGAGCAATTCGTTCCTGAAGTAAATTTTAGGAATTTAATTCTTATTATAGGTAATTATTAATATTGGTACTACTGTATTTGAAGCCAATTAGTAACACATCAGATGGTAGTTAAATCTACATGGTGAAAGAAGATTCAATATTAAGAAAGACACACCTCATATGTGATTATGTATTGGCATGGAAACATCGTTTGTTGATAAACGTCATCCAGCAATATCTCCCGTAATATCTCGAGTTGGCAGAGACATCAGGGTAAAGACTCCTCTCAAACATTACACAGTGTTACGGGAAGGCTATATGTCTTATCTCCTAATGATTTGTTTTGTTCTATCGATAAAGATAAGATGCATGTTTTGCCAAACAAATTGCATGCTGAATTGCAAGTTTTGCATAAAACCGATGATTTTGTTGGTCAGACAGTAAGTGCAGCAGGGTTTTTGAATCTGTTGGTACGTGATTTTTCTGATGTTTTCCCCACAACTGAAAACCTACTCAAAACACTCACCATGCTTAGCGTATCTTGTTGTGGTTGTGAAAGATCCTTATATACTCTCAAAGGAATTAAAAGATTTTCTAGGACGAGTATGTCCGATGAGAGATTGTGCAGCTTGTCTTTTCTTTCGATTGAAAAAGAACTCATAGCCCGTATGATAAAACGTGACCCTGAAAATAGCATTCAGATGTTATCGATCGACATTTTTGCAATGCCAGAAAGAAGAATAGAATTGAAGAAAAAATGAATGTTGAATTGGAATGCTTTGTTTTTACTTCATTTTTGTGAGGTACAAGTGTTAAGATGCTGTATATGCTCGTATGCATTTTAAAACGATGCGATAATAGGCGAACAATTACATAATAGTTTGCCTATTGATTCGAAGCTTGATAGGTTTAGGTGTTTACGTGGGAATGAGAGGCAATAATGGCCGCTGCTGTTACTGCTAAGCGCTCCTTGCGTGTGCCTCCATTAGACAGTCGCTGTGATCATCTCACGTTAAACGAAGTCACGAATGTGCACTAGTGCATTCAAACTTTTGAGGGAGTGATTGAAGCCGTTCAGTAATGATCGAATGAGCTTACAGCCATTACACTGAGTTGCACCACTGAAGTGAGCAAGCAATTTGCCATTCATGAACTGATGTTTTTGAGACAGTAGCAGTGCTTTTTCCTGTATCCGCATTTCTCCGTATTGTGCAATTAGTTTTACATTTGAATTATCAAAATATTAGATTCCAATGCCTGAATCTATAGGTACTATTGTAGATTTTTGTCGATCCCTTGGATTTTTATCACATCTTCAAGTATTTTGATGCACCAACAAATGACTACCAATTTCAGTCAGTAAATTATTCAGAGGTTGCACAAAAGTATTTTATCGCCATATTGGGTACCTTAATTGATGATTGTCAGCATGAGAATGTGTATAGTTGATTGATAATTTCTGTTTAAATGTCGTTTTAGACAGGGGTGTGTAGGCGGAAGCGGATGCTCGACGATCGCTTCCGCTTCCGAAAGTATCATGATACTAATGACTGACGCAATTCGCGTGTCAGGGCGAGGCGAGGCACTTCTGACTTTCACCTTAATTTTATGCAAAAGCCGTGCTCCACGTATCCGGATGAGGAGAGTTGAGAAGAAATGATTATTTTTTTCTATGCATATAGTAAAAAGCTCTCTTTTCCTTACAATATATCTATGGAAAAGTTTTACTTTTCCGTACAACTTTTACTTTTCCCTACTCATTTTTACTTTTCCGTACAACTTTTACTTCTTGTTAAATTTTTATTAATTATAGTACGATCGACCATCTTTATGCAAGCGATATGATTTCATAAATCTTCCTTCAGAAGCTTCACAGTCTATTCTTTCTCATTCGGCGCGTTCTCCAGAAAGTTGAATATGTCCTCTTTAGAAAACACACTAGCAGTTTTTCGCTTATAACCTGCCTCATAAGATTTTAATAGAAGAGTCAAACGTGGGTTAGCTTGGAGTTTTCCTCTGTGGTATAGTTGAAGTTTATTATTCAACATAGAATAAATAGACCATAATGTACTTGAAGCCAACTTCTTTTCTCTTTTCAAGTAATCGAAATAGCCTACTGCAAAAAGTTTTTAGTTTTCTTCGTTAGGTTTTTCGTTGTTTAACTTAGAATATTCCTGAAACTGTTTCCAATTCTTATCGTATTTTTAACACTTTTCATAGGATGAATATCATCAATAATTTCAGTAGCAGAACGCTTCATTTCTTTTGCAGTTTGCTAACTATACTATCAAAAAGTTGATTTAGCAATTTGAAATTACAAAATGAGAAGTCTACACGGAAGTCTATGGTTTTTCAAATCAATACATTTCCATGATGATGTCATAGATATGCATAGAAAAAAAATACGTTCCTTCATTGGAAAAGCACTATTTCCATACTCGGATTTCTATTCACACTCGATCGCTGGCGCTCTCTCGTGTGAATAGATATCCTCGTATGGAAAAGTAGTACTTTTCCAATTTCAGGAAAATAATTATTCCACGGATACTGTATTAAAAATATAAATGATAACTCGACGTTTTGCTTTACAGTTTGATCACGAGCAAGTTTGTGACAAATCTGTTAAAGACTGGAAGCAATAAACAGTGAATACATTTCAGAGGACGTAGATATGACGCGCTCACATGACACCGTAAAATTTAAGTTTAGAAATAAAAAGTCTAACATTACTGCTGACAAAATAAGTAATGAGAAGATAAGGAAAAAAGTGAAATAGAAGTAAACTGTGTGCAATGTGACTTTCAACAAATTGACAGTTTCTTGCCGACACAACCATTCATTAGTAAAGGAGAGTTTATTTCTGATATGCGTATTGCCTCTAAGTATGTCTTTTTCTGCCAATTTTTCTCATTGCAATGTAGCAATTCCCATGAAATATGATTTTTCACCAGACTCTCGGGATGAATGTCTTTGAAATGGGTAAAAACAGCAGATTGTTCTCGCTTAAAATGCTCTTGCAGTCGGGATTGTACTGTCCTCGATGTTTCACCGACGTAAATTTTTCCACAGATATTGCAGGAGATTTTGTAGACAACCCATTTATTAAAGCAGGATCCTTTCCGCCTTGCTGATGGACATGTTTCGCAATCCTCTGAGCACTGTTTCTTTTCTTTCGGAGGATGCAGAATTCTCTTTAGGGATGTACCCGTTGTGTTACAAATTCTTAGTTTATCCGCAAGACCTGTCCTCCTTGCCAAAGGTAGCACTTTCCCACGATGGTCCTCTCCGAGAAATGGTACTTTTAGTATCCTGGGTGCCAAATCAGAATTCTCATTTCTGGGATTATTAAAAATCCGCAATGTATTGCGAAGAAATCCTTCCGGATAGCTGTTCATTTTGAAACGATTCAATACTTTCTCTATGGAAATATTGAATATTGCTCGTGATCAAGCTGTAAAGCGAAACGTCGAGTTATCATTTATATTTTTAATACAGTATCCGTGGAAAATAATCATTTTGACCTTAAGTCTTGATATGAGTTAAGTAATAGTTGTCATATTTAGTGCTTACCCTATTACACCTAATTACAAATTGGCACCTGTATTACTGAATGTAGTTACTTCTAATTTTCTCATTTTGATGAAAACGAAGGTTTATTATCTCACAATACTGGCATTCGAAATCAGAAAACTTCAGTATCATCTTATGAATGACAACTTTACACAATGCAGATTGGTGTGTCTTGAGGCAATTTCATTGTAGCATTCTCAAACACTCTCTTGGTCGGTTAGTATTTCTTCTACTACACACGTGTTGGGAAAACATGACCTTTTCATTTCACAATTTCCCAAAAGTCAAAACTTTCAGCAAATTTGAAAAATATTTGACATTTTGGCAAGTCAAAAAAACGCATACAAGTCAGCTAGGGTTTACGACAGGAAGTTCATGGAGACTGCGAAGTGTTAACGTCAGAACCTAAAACTCGTAAAAAAAAGTGGAAAACGAAGAAGGAGGGACTCGAAATAGGGAGGTGTGTAGTCCATGTCCGGTCTCCAATAATTGGAAGTGGAAATCAATCGCTTCCGCAGCTCTGGTTTTAGATGGTCTATTATGATGCCGATTTGATAGCAAATGTTCAAAAATTCTCAACATATCAAAATCATCTTAATTTTTATCATAGAAAACGATGATTTCAGTGATGATTTCTCCTGAAATTTCTCAAATCTAATCCCACATACTTCCGCGGCCAATTTAGCATTATGTCATTATATTGACATTTTGCAAAATAATAAAAGGATTGCGACAACGCGAAAGTTGACGATATTTATAGTGGTTTCCTAGGGTAACCTGCTGACATTTCATTTAACTTAGGCTACCAGTAACAATCAGCAAATTACACCTTTTGAACTTTTCATCTGATCTTGGTCATTTGACAGACGTGCGGATATTCATGCCGGCCTGCGTTTTGACTAACATCTTTGACTTAATAGTTGTCATTCTCTTTAGATATTCAATGTACTGCGACAGGACATTTGTTGTTAATCTACTGTGTGACGTAGTCGTATGACATACTGATATGCTGCCTCGCTACAACATTAACGCTGGTAGTATGCTGTCAATAATAATAGGACAATAAGCTGTCGATATCACTTGGAGATGACTTCTGCCTTCACTCGCATTCCTTTTGAACTGTCAGCGTTGCCTAGTGAAGAAGGTGCGAGCTCGTCTCCACCGCGGACTTCGGTTCGATTCCTAGGTCGAGGGAGTGCGTTCAGGGAATGAAGGGTGTTGGTGTCTTGTATCGACTTAATAGCTGTCATTCTCTTTAGATATTCAATGAATTACAACAGACCTTTGTTGTCAATCTTTGACTATATGAGGCATGTGGATGTCTCCGTGGCACAGTGGTTAAGTGCTTGGCCTAACAATCTCCTGGTCCAGAGGTCGAGCCCCGAAAGTGTCACTGGAGGTCGTCCTGAAGGGCAGCCTGACAAAAAGATCACAACCCTCCAGATTATAGTCTAACTCTGTCAGCACGTCCCAGCCCCCGGTGTGGGGGGAGTAGTGACGGAGTAGGGACTTTAAACGGTTCTTTCATATTTTTTTACTATATCCCAAGTGCATTAACATTTTCCGTATCTATCATTGTAGAAGGCCTAATGATCATTACTAAGACTCGTCACTAATTTGACTACATGGCCCCATTGTCTTCCGTCAGTCGGTTGATGCTTTACATCAACAATTAAAAAAACGATAAATTTGCTTGAAATATAGTTCAATAAGCCAACTGTTCAAAGTCAGTGACATGCGGCCAATACCTCTGAAATCCTTGAATTGTCATCATTAGAACCTCAATGCTTCTAAATATTTGCTGTTCAGTGCTCACCGTATTCGACTGTAATGAGTGCAGACAAGCGTTCGAGCGCAGAGAGAAACAGACAGCAGTATCACAATGTTCAAAAGTGTTAATGTTTCTCAAGCGGATGAAGTTTGCTTTTCTGTGAATGACAGCGATGATTCGGTGAAACTTCAATGTTCGATTATCGTGCTGTAAACTCAGTCAGTACATTTCTTTAACAGATTCGTGATGATAGAGTGGCGGTTGATGAAGGCCGATAAGCATCAGGCACCGTTGAGCTGACAACTGGATCTAGACGGCATTTGTCAACGCTTTCATAAAACTCAGCTATGCGGCACCATTGACGTTTTGTGCACTCGTCTTGGCATACTTCTGTGCTTGGTATCCCCCTCAAAACTAAATGATTGTAACCTAACAAATATCCGTCCTTCACAGTGTATCTTGCCTCTGGATTGCAGGATAGACCAAAGACTACATCGCTTGGGTTGCGGTAATACACCTGCCTGAACATTGCGAAGGAGCTTAGCATAATTTGACATTCTCTTGAGTTGCTCTTGTAATGTCCACCAACACACTCAGGTGTGGACAAACAATCAAAAAGACATTCCGATGGTCCCGATGAGCTTCCAATGATGATGTTGACGTGATTGATGGATATACGGTTGTCTTGTATTATCGAGAACTCCTTGAAATGGACCATGTTGCAACCAGAAGTCCAGATGAGACAATAAACGTAGATGAGTGCGGACTGGTATCTCGACAACATTCTTGTTTCGTAGATGTCGCTGAAATGAGTGATATTGAAAAGATTCTCACAAGTTGAAATGAAATAAAACAAAAGTTTCAATTTCCACTGCCTCCGCCGTTCTGTTAGACAAAGCGTTAATTTTCGATAAACAATGATATGAAAATGAATTATCACTTAGAAAATGATTATCAAATCTACAAATAGACACATCTGGTCACGATTATAAGTGTTGGGATAATTGATAAATGCTCTTTGATGTAAGAAAATCTCGTGCAGATTCTATGATTTCTTCACAGGCTAGGAGTGTCGATGGAGCTCAATTATTTTTCAACCAATGACAAGACGTAGTAACAGCTTATCTATTAATTTGTAATAAAACTGAAATCAACAAGAGTTAAGTTACAATTTAACGCAGACGGTGTCGTATTTATGAAAAGAGGAGCTTCAAGGAAACAAATGAGAACCTTTTCCTTACAGCACTTTCCCTTAGAAATCCTTTAAAGAAGACCGATGGGCGACGACATGCTGAATAAGCGCTGTCGCGTGTACATGAATTGTAATGGAATGTTCGTTAGCAACTGAAGTATCATCATTTTTCAACTTGCATTTAATGTTTCGATGGTAGAAACGTCGGATGAACTGGTCCATGACTTGATTCGACCAGTTTCGGATAAGAGACGACCGCAGATTGTCCGTGGGAACGTGGTTGGCAGTTGTTTTGCTATCAATTTCAACTTATATTTGAGAATCTTATCAGATTCTGGTGATATTTTGTCAGTATGTGGCACATGCCTAATGTTCTACTTCTTGAATTGTCGAACTTTCTATGGTTCAATCTCGACATCCATCTCGGTAATGTCGGCATCAATGAGATTTCTTTAAAATATAGCTATGCATCCATATGTGACACTTTTGTTAGAAAATATGAAATGACCAAATCTGCAGCTGTCATGACTTTATTAGGTATGAAGATAATCATGTCAGGTAGCAGTGTGGATTATTGAGCTTCCGAGATAATTATGGGCGCACAGCTTTCATATGCTCCATTTTATAGAGGAGACGCCCAAGGGGTTTAACTTGGCTGGAAAGGTTAACGATTTTCATGCATGCAGTCCAGTAGAGACCATGAGTGTTTGAGAAAGGAATCGAAAGTCTTTTGGAGAATCAAATGTTGTCAATATGATGCGACCGCACAGAAACAGTGTTCGATAGTGAGCTCTAAATGTCGACAATGGATCCATCACAGGTGTACGAACTTGCATAGCCTCCGCGACGACCCACATTTTGAATGCCGTCGCTGCAAGGGTGAGCTTCCTGACATTCATCCACAATTCCAGGAGGTGATAATCGGAGATAGTGCTTTCGAGGTTGTGGAGTCTTTCTGCTACCTTGGCGATGTGTTAGATAACTCAGGTGGATGCTCTGGTGCTGTCACCGCCCGTATAAGATCTGCATGGAAGAATTTTCACGATTTGCTGCCCATTCTCACAAATAAGAGTATCTCTTTTCGGCGTAGAGGCCATGTCTTTGAGTCCTGTGTGAGAAGTGTTTTGCTATATGCAGCTGAAACATGACCACTCAGAAATGAAGAAATGACTCGTTTCGTTTGGCTAGAAACGGCAGCGCCATGGTACGTTGGATCTGCGCAGTTAAGTTATGTGAGCGCCGCTCTATGAATGAGCTCAGGCCGATGCTCGGTCTTCACGACTTAGAGGCTTCGCTTCGTAGGCATCGGTTGCGGTGGCTCGGTCATCTGGAGCGTATGCCATCGTCGGCATGGCCAAGGCAAGCCCTGGACCCAACATCAGAGGAGGTCAAATAAAGAAATGGTCGCACAATATCAGGAAAGACCTGGAGCTGATGAAACTCAATCCTGTTGTCGCCCAAGATAGAGAAGAGTGGAGAAGAAGAATTCACCCGAATCGACACAAGACGGCCGTCTCACCCCCACACCTGGGGAAAAGAGACGTTAAACGGGGGTAAGGTAAGGTGATTTCAATGGGTGAATCTTACTGTTGGAGATTGGTTAGCACAATAGTGTTTCTGTGCGGTCGCCCCTCTGTCTGACGTAGTCAAATGAGATGCTGTGTATCTGAAGAGAATGACAACTATTAAGTCAATGCAAGACACCAACACCCTTGATTCAACACCAACCTAGCTCGCACCTTCTCCATAGCGGACTTCAGTTCGATTCCTGGGTCAGGCGAGTGCGGTCAGGGAATCAAGGGTGGTGGTGTCTTTTATTGACTTAATCGTTGTCATTCTCTTCAGATATTCTATTGTTGGTGGGTTGGCTCAAACGGACAACACAAAGGACCAGAGACCGCACCAGGTCAAGATCCGGATCCAGGATCTGGTATGAGATCCGCCCGGATCCAGCGAAGAGCGTTTATGATGAGATGTTGATGGTCATTAATGCTGTTGAAAATCCTATTTAACGGGAGAAGTAATAAAAATTTTATGGAGCCTCAAACTCGTTTTTCTCGTTCCTCACTAAGAGTTGGGAGTGGCAGTCAAGAATGCTAATATACCTTAAATCTTAATAGAAGTGTTTCATCCAGGAATGGCTGTACCCGATTGACCAAATTCAATGGCACTCTATGGTATTCTATGACACGCAATGGGAGTGCCATAGCACACCTTAACGTTCAATCGAACTCTATTGGATCCAATTGCACTGGAAGTGGGAAAATATGAGTGCCATAGAAGCTATCCAAAAGAAGCAAACGCACAGCGACAGTTTTGACTCCGTAATCTGACTTTGTCCAATGATATTGCAACATTTGCATGTTCAGTATAATTTCAGATGCTTTTGGCATATGCAACAGTCATTGTTAATCACATCCTTTGGTCGTGTCTCAGTGTCTCGTATTTTTATGAAAATCCGTCGTTTGTTGAATTAATCATCTTATCCGGTTTGTCTCAACCATCACACCAATGGAGTAAGTTCAATTGAAACGAATTTATTATTTGTGTAGTCCAGCAGTCAAATCATCAAGTCCTCATTGTTGCAGCAATTCATTCGCGCACTGTTTTATTGAATTATGCAATTATTTAGATTTTTTGAGGTAGGAACTAGAACTACTGTATTATAAGATTTATGTAGACAGTCTTATCTATTCCTCGTTCTATTGTCGTATGTGTAAAGTAGACAGTTCAACAATACGTTCAAGTGCTATGCCATGTGTGCTATCACAGCACAAAAATTATTGCAAATTTGAATATTTTATTTAGATTTAATTATTCAGGATATTAATTAAAAAATCGTGGAACTTTCTAAGCGAAAACCTGCGCATACATTTATGCTATAAGTCTTGAAGATACGCTGTAATCACTTAAATGATGCAGCAGTTAGTTACATCGAAATTATAACAGAATTTCTCTTATTTTAGATTCCGGGTATATCTTTTGATTCCGCTTGTTTCATAGCTTTCTCACTGGCCCAAGCATATCATCGCAAGTTATCTAAGGGTCTAGCAGCTACTTCAAACAGTTGTGCAAATATCATCCAATGCTATACGCAAAGTTTTTAAGTAAACAATTTTGATTATGTTTTTAAATTTCAGTTAGGGTTGATCGGGTTCTTCCAACGAGTCTGCTGCGTCTTCTGAGAAATCCATGTTTGGTGAAATCCTCGAATCGGTGTTTTAAGCCATGAAGTAAGTTATCAAGTCTCTGGTGTTCTAACAATTTATACACTACTATCTGAAAGAATTATAGTCCAATTATTTTTGGTATTTTAGCTATCATTTAGAAAATCGTTATTTAATTTCATCAGGTTGACTCCACTGTTAATTCTAAAGATTCTAAAGATTCTATGATTTCCAAATAGCAAGTTAGTGAAATTTCGACGGGCATTCATAAAATATCACTTTAAACACACTGATGCTGGCAAATTTCCTAAGTTACTGCACCTGCAATAATTAATATGATAATATAAAATTTAATATTTAAAAAAATAAAAATTTAGTATAAAAACTGCTTTTTGCAAACACAATGTAAATGGAATAAGAAAACATTGTTTTCAATATTAAAAATCAAATCGGACTATTTAATCATTCTATTTACATTGTGTATGCAAAAAGAAGTTATTATTAATTATTACAGGCGCACTTACTTAGGCGATTTGCCAGCAGTGTGTTTAAAGTGATATTTAATGAATCGAAATTTCACTAACTTGCTAATTGCAAATCCCAAATTTACCCAGGCATGGCTGCAACCTTAAATAGGGAGTTGTGTCGATCTTGAGAGATGTGAACTAGGCTTGCTGATGATTCCTGATTTTGGATGAAATAGCAGCTATTCAGATCTGTTTCAATTATTTTCAACTGAGGATGCAAGTCAATATTTAATTATTCTACCTCCCAACTTTAGGTAGATTATTATTGTTGTCATTATTCCAGTTCAGTCATAACATTTTGCGATAGATAGTGTGTTATAGTTATACTCGTATTTCTCTGTTACAACATTAACAGTATTTTAACATAAGCTGTTCGCAATTCGTAAGCTTACATGTATTCATCTCAGATCGACTAATTTCAACAATCTTTTTTTAATAGCATGATTAAAGATCAGACATGTCTCTTTTTCATATAAAAGTAACAATTTTTTTTAAGCACCGGTGATAGAGTTGTCAATGCGGGTGCGTGTCAGCAAATCCAATGTGTTAAATCAATGTATTTTTCTGAGAATTTACTTTTAATGAGTATTGGAAATAGTAAAAGAATTATTCAAAAGTGTGTTTATATTTCGATTTATTCTCAAGAGCTAATTTCATTTCATAAAGATCAATCAATCATTTCAAGAGCTAGATGCAAAAGATATGGTGATTAGTGTCTAAGGCTTTGCCTTTCGACTCGGGTATTGACTGCAGGCTTTAGATTTCAAATCAAGATATTAATCTTTGTGTTATATTTAGTTTGGCTCGTTTTTGCCATAGCTAATGTTTTTAGATCAAATTTGTTGCTTGACATGTTTGGTGCTTGTAGATAGCTAATTGAGAAGTGTTTCAATTTCTTTGTTCTGATGTGAGCAAGGCCGCATTATACTGCCAATCCAAGTTTTGAAAAAATCAAATTTTTCTTCATAGAAATGACGAAGGAAAAAACGAAGAGGAAATGATATTTGCAAGCATGGAAATTATGTGTTAAAAATCAGTTCTGTTTACCTACTTGTTAAAAACATTACGATTAAGCAATGATTCACATCTATATCAATCACATATCGATATGAATAACTCCACGTTTAAAAAAAATGTTCTTCATCAAAATATTGACCTCTGTAAAAAATGTTATCAAAACTGAAGACAAATGGATCCATTTTAGTTCGAAAATTGAAACCTGTAGTCAATTGTCAGATCAATTGTGAAGGGCTTGAACTAATTTTATACGAGTATGTGTTACGCAATATTTTGACTGGAGTTGGGGAGAGTTGCGAAGTCAGCAGCACATGGCTTGAAGTCTCCCAGGACTTTGGGACCCAAAATTATTTAATTTCATTTAGTTGCTTTCAGACATAATTTTGAAAGAATTTCATATTTTCATGCACTTTTCTGGATGGTTCAGATTTTGCGGATTTTCATATTTAATATCCTGCTCCAGCAGTCTGGTGAAAGATATCTTTCCACATGAATATCACTAATAAGATCAGGACTAGGATTCAGTTCTGTGATCCTGCAATTATTAAATTAATACTTTTCATCTATTAATACATTTCAAGACGGTCGCTTTAAATGAAGGAGTGTAAATTCCGACATTTAGTTGTTCTGATAGGAAATAGATCACTATCAAGCAGCGTTTTACGTATGCAGTGGTGGTCAGAAGGGGGGATGCCGGGATGCATCCCCCCACCAGCCCAAAGTATTGTGATATAAAATATGAACATTCAATTTATCAATTTAACATCAGCAAATTCTACATTTTAGCTTCCAAACAATAATTTGGCAATGTATCTGCACTGAAATAGTACAAAAGTCGGACGGCGAAACGAACTCTATCTCGTTACATCATTTCCGCTTATATCACTGATTTTGAGCTTATCAACTTAGAGACATGTAAAACCAAGGAATGTAGCGGCCTCCGCAATAGGTTTGTTTATCCTAGGCAGCTCAGCTGTTGATGACCAGCTGTGATATTGCGTATCCTACATGATGCACTTGAATTAGCAGATGTTCTGCCCATCAGCTCTGTGATGCAAGAAAGTTGACCAAGCTAATCGAGCTTTCCACCTTCCTTCAGATTTTTATAATCATGAAATGAATCAAATTGAGCAGGCATTTACACGTGTCACTGAAAGATAAAAATGAAGAAGTTAGCAGGTAAGATAAGAACAGAGCGCGCCGACATAGGGAGGGATTGGCATTCATGATAAAACATTCACGCACCGCGAACGAGATTACAAAATTGGTATTTATTTATATTGGTGAGACCGGAATTGAAATTAACAGCATTGTCGAGAATCGGGATGCGATCTTGTAATAGATGTTAAAAATTTCCCACTGTGGAGGTCATTGTGGGAATAGCGCATGATGAATAATGATATAAAAACACATCAAAGCATTGAATACTACGAGCTTATCTTAGCTTATCAGTTAGCACATTCGACAAATACTTCTGTTCCACTTTGTACTTATAATTATATTTCGGTTTTACATCAATCAAATCTTATTAATTGATTAATTGAATAAGTGAAGAAATAGATCGTTAAAACGAGAGACTCTACAATTGAGAGTGTGTGTCGATCGCCAGCAAATAAGTGATGCTTCCTATATTTGTCTTTATGCATGTGTGTAATTAAGTATGCGTGATCCATTAATGTATTATTGAGATTAAAAATATGTACTAGCCATGATTACCCTTTCTTTGTTATTCCCATGCTACAATTCCCGTCAAACTGAGGTGACCGACTTTTCAAAGAAACAAAGAAGAGAATCTATTCATAAGGATGATGAGTTGCTCTCTAAATAAGCATGTATGGACCAAATGTAATGACAGAAATCTAATATCACCGCCACTACAGTATTTTAATTATCTATGAAGCTTGAATCCATGGTCCATAATATTTAAGATTATTTTAATTATGTGTTAAAATTCAAATTCACACTTGAATTTTAATACAAACATGATAATCCACCCTAATAAGTTTAACCTCTTTCCTTTTTATCTGATGCGGTTTTAGTAGGTGAAAGCATAAGAGCATAAATCTTATCTCTAATAATAGCAGTGCTTTCAAATCTAAAATTCTACCAGTATCGCAAGATGCTTACAAAAGTTAGAAAAGACAATATCTTTACATACTTACACCTTGAATATACGCATGCATGCATGCATGGAAACCAATATAGTCTAATGTTCCATAAAGTTTCATTTTACTTACTTATTGTCAAAAGTTTATTTGTCTGCTCTCACTAGGTGTGACACGCAGACTGAATCAAATTAATTGAAACATGATTCCTGCTAGAGCATCGATCAAGCAATGGACAGTCACTGGACAAGCAATCACGAAATGAATAAGTAGTAGCTAAAAAGTACATATGCAGAAAAATTACTAATAGGAAAAGAAGTGCATCGACAACTTGAATAAAAAGAAAGGACCATTGTCTGATCGATATTCTAGCAGGAATCATGTTTCAATCAGTTTGATTCATTCTGCGTGTCACAACTACTGAGAGCAGACGAAACGCAGTTGTGACAATAAACAAGTAAAATGCAACTCTTGGCGATATTTTTCATCCGCACGATCACAGCGGGGCGCATTTGCATTATGTTATAATCCTATATTAATAATATAAATCTCCAATACAGGAAACATAGCAATTATCAAATACTCTTCAATTGCAGTATTTTGCATTATTTTTCATTTAAATGAAGTTTATCTGCCTATATGGAGAACGTCTATGTTCCATCACCAACTTATCATTTATCGCATATTTATAATGTATTTCCTGTTTGTTGCAGATCAATTCCTACTACATTTCCCAATGGAAGAGAAAGAAATATGGTGAATGATTTCTGAGAAACTTTTCATCGAAGCAAGTGTTCAAACGACTAAAAAGAAAAGATATTAAAAATCATTGGCTGTTTTTTTTTGAATTTGATGGCGTTTTGTGAATGATCATGAAATTAGCTAAAAAATAATGCTCCATAGTGTGATTGATTCTCAAACTATTTTTTTTTTGAAATCTGGGCCGGACTTTCACCGACATGTCAAGGGGATCGAAAGTGAAAAGTGTAAATACCTCATGCATGTTTGTCTTTAAATTGACATTATCACAATTGCTAAACTAAACTGATTATTCTTTACAATCATGATCACATAAAGCGTCAGTTTGTCGCGGTAAGGTTTAGACACGCTGTAGCATTAGGAGCTGCCATGAAAACTGAACTTCCCAAAATTCTATGGGACAGAAGTTCGATAGAACAGGATTTCCCGAAATTCGATAGGACAGGATTTCCCACAAGTCTATGGAACAAATTAGTCCCACAGGCAAATAGGATCAAAGTTCCCCAAAATTCAATGGGACAAAACATTCCAGCAGTGCCATAGAATAGAGTTCCATAGCAATAGCACTACCGCTATAGGAAAATTACAATAATTCCGTAGGACGTTTCCTATAGGAGTGCCATAGATTTTGGTTAATCGG